>OX467709.1:6371124-6373624 GCA_950111635.1 Agelastica alni | reverse complement strand
AAGTGTGTGTTAGTGTGTGTTAGTGTCTGTTAATGTGTGTGTTAGTGTGTGTAAGTGTGTATTAGTGTGTGTTGTGTGTTATTATGTGTTTGTGTTTGTGTATGTAAGTGTCAGTGTGTGTTTGTGTGTGTGTCAGTGTGTGTTAGTCTGTGTTAGTGTGTGTAAGTGTGTGTTAGTGTGTGTTAGTTTGTGTAAGTTTCTTTTAGTGTGTGTTAGTGTTTGTTAGTGTAAGTTAGTGTGTTTAAGTGTGTGTAAGTGTGGGTAAGTGTTATTGTGTATTAGTGTTTGTTTTTAAGTGTGTGTTAGTGTCCGTTGGTATGTGTTAGTGTGTAAGTTTGTGTAAATGTGTGTTACACACACACAGACACACTCACACACACACGTAGATACTAGTACAATAAACAATATCTTGACCATCTAAAGCCCATAGTATATCAAGTTTGGTATTGTGAGTGTGTGTTTGTGTGTTTAAATGTGTGTAAGTATATGTTAGTGTGTGTAAGTGTGTTTTAGTTTGTGTAAGTGTGTGTTAGTGTGTGTTTGTGTATGTTAGTGTGTCTTAGTTTTTGTAAGTATGTTTAAGTGTGTTTAAATGTCTGTAAGTGTGTGTTAGTGTGTATTTTTGTGTGGGTTAGTGAGTGTTTGTTTGTGTAAGTGTCTATTAGTGTGTGTTATTGTGTGTTTGTGAGTGTGTATGTGTATGTTTGCGGTAGTGTGTGTAAGTGTGTGTTCATGTATGTTAGTGTGTGTAAGTATGTGAAAGTGTGGGTGTAGGTGTTTATGTATGTGTTAGTGTGTTTGTTTGTGTGTAAGTGTGTGTTGTTGTGTGTTAATGTGTTGGTGTTTGTTTGTAGGTGTAACTGTGTGTTAGTGTCTGTTAATGTGTGTGTAAGTGTGTGTTAGTGTGTGTTGTATGTTATTATGTGTTTGTGTATGTAAGTGTGAGTGTGTGTTTGTGTGTGTGTCAGTGTGTGTTAGTCTGTGTTAGTGTGTGTAAGTGTGTGTTAGTGTGTGTTAGTTTGTGTAAGTATGTGAATGTGTAACTATGTGTTAGTGTCTTTTAGTGTGTGTTAGTGTGTGTTAGTGTGTTTAAGTGTGTGTTAGTGTGGGTAAGTGTTTGTTATTGTGTATTAGTGTTTGTTTTTAAGTGTGTGTTAGTGTCCGTTGGTATGTGTTAGTGTGTAAATGTGTGTAAGTTTGTGTAAATGTGTGTTACACACATACACACACACACAAACACACACACACGTAGATACTAGTACAATAAACAATATCTTGACCATCTAAAGCCCATAGTATATCAAGTTTGGTATTGTCAGTGTGTGTTTGTGTGTTTAAATGTGTGTAAGTATATGTTAGTGTGTGTAAGTGTGTTTTAGTTTGTGTAAGTGTGTGTTAGTGTGTGTTTGTGTATGTTAGTGTGTGTTAGTTTTTGTAAGTATGTTAAAGTGTGTTTAAATGTCTGTAAGTGTGTATTTTTGTGTGGGTTAGTGAGTGTGTATGTGTATGTTTGCGGTAGTGTGTGTAAGTGTGTGTTCATGTATGTTAGTGTGTGAAATAGTCTGTTGGTGTGTGTTAGTGTGTGTTTGTTTCTTTAAGTGTGTTTTGGTGTATGTTAGTGTGTGTAAATCTGTGTTGGTGTTTGTTAGTATGTGTTATTTTGTGTAAGTGTGTGTTCGTGTATGTTAGCGTGTTTTAGTAAGTGTTTGTATGTGTGAGATTTTTTTAGTGTCTGTTAATGTGTATTTGTGTGTTTAACTGTTCTTTAGTGTATGTTAGAGTGTGTTTTAGTGTGTGTAAGTATGTGTAAGTGTGTGTAAATGTGTGTTAGTGTTTGTTTGTATGTTTAAGTGTGTGTTAGTGTATGTTAGTGCGTGTAAGTATGTGTAAGTGTAGGTGTAGGTGTTTATGTATGTGTTAGTGTGTTAGTGTGTGTTAATGTGTTGGTGTTTGTTTGTAGGTGTAACTGTGTGTTAGTGTTTGTTAATGTGTGTGTTAGTGTGTGTAAGTGTGTGTTAGTGTGTGTTGTGTGTTATTATGTGTTTGTGTTTGTGTATGTTAGTGTGAGTGTGTGTTTGTGTGTGTGTCAGTGTGTGTTAGTCTGTGTTAGTGTGTGTAAGTGTGTGTTAGTGTGTGTTAGGTTGTGTAAGTATGTGTAAGTGTAAATGTGTGTTAGTGTCTTTTAGTGTGTGTTAGTGTTTGTTAGTGTGTGTTAGTGTGTTTAAGTGTGTGTTGGTGTGGGTAAGTGTTTATTGTGTATTAGTGTTTGTTTTTAAGTGTGTCTTAGTGTCCGTTGGTATGTGTTAGTGTGTAAGTGTGTGTTAGTTTGTGTAAATGTGTGTTAGTGTGTGTTGGTGTGTGTTGGTGTGTGTTAGTGTGTGTTAGTAAGTATAAGTGTGTGTAAAAGTTTTTGTTGATGTGCATGTCTATTAGTGTGTATTAGTGTATGGTAGTGTGTGTTTAAGTGTGTTTTAGTGTCTTTTAGTGTGTGTTATTGTTT
>OX467709.1:6353624-6366124 GCA_950111635.1 Agelastica alni | reverse complement strand
GTGTGTGGTGTGTGTTATTATGTGTTTGTGTATGTTAGTGTGAGTGTGTGTTTGTGTGTGTGTCAGTGTGTGTTAGTGTGTGTAAGTGTGTGTTAGTGTGTGTTAGGTTGTGTAAGTATGTGTAAGTGTAAATGTGTGTTAGTGTCTTTTAGTGTGTGTTAGTGTTTGTTACACACACACACACACACATAGATACTAGTACAATGAACAATATCTTAACCATCTAAAGCCCGAAGTATATCAAGTTTGGTATCAAATTAAAGGTCTTCGCAAGCTCTAGCGAATACGTTAACTAAATCTAGAAACGATTAGAAAAATTTACCAAAACCCACAAAAACACAACAAGACAGATACACACACAATGCCACATATACACAAAAAAAAATTTAATTTTAAAATTAAAACAATATAAAAATAAAAATAATTACAAACACAAACACAGACACAGACACACACACACACACACAAACACACACATACACATACACACACACATACACACTCACACACACACACATAGATACTAGTACAATAAACAATATCTTGACCATCTAAAGCCCAAAGTATATCAAGTTTGGTATTAAATTAAAGGTCTTTGCGAGCTCTATCAAATAACGTTAACCAAATCTAGCAACAAACAAAAACAATTTACCAAAACCCATGAAAACACAGGAAGACAGACACACACACAAAGCCACATATAAACACACAAAAAAAATTTATTTTAAAAATAAAACAAAGTAAAATTAAAAAAAAAAATTACACACACACGACCACACACACACACACACACAGACGCACAAACACCTCACACACACACACACACACACACACACACACACACACACACACACACACACACACACACAAACACACACACACACACACACAAACACACACACACACACAGACACATACACATACACATACACCTACACGTACACATACACATACACATACACATACACATACACATACACATACACATACACATACACATACACATACACATACACATACACATACACATACACATACACATACACATACACATACACATACACAATCACATACACATACACATACACATACACACACACACACACGTAGATACTAGTACAATAAACAATATCTTGACCATCTAAAGCCCAAAGTATATTAAGTTTGGTATTGTGAGTGTGTGTTTAAATGTGTGTAAGTATATGTTAGTGTGTGTAAGTGTGTTTTAGTTTGTGTAAGTGTGTGTTAGTGTGTGTTTGTGTATGTTAGTGTGTGTTAGATTTTGTAAGTATGTTTAAGTGTGTATAAATGTCTGTAAGTGTGTGTTAGTGTGTATTTTTGTGTGGGTTAGTGAGTGTTTGTGTGTGTAAGTGTCTGTTAGTGTGTGTTATTGTGTGTTTGTGAGTGTGTATGTGTATGTTTGCGGTAGTGTGTGTAAGTGTGTGTTCATGTATGTTAGTGTGTGAAAGTGTCTGTTGGTGTGTTTTAGTGTGAGTTAGTGTGTGTAATGGTGTGTTACTGTGTGTGTTAGTGTGTTTGTTTCTTTAAGTGTGTTTTGGTGTATGTTAGTGTGTGTAAATCTGTGTTGGTGTTTGTTAGTATGTGTTATTTTGTGTAAGTGTGTTAGTGTATGTTAGCGTGTTTTAGTGAGTGCTTGTATGTGTGAGATTTTTTTAGTGTTTGTTATTGTGTATTTGTGTGTTTAAGTGTTTGTTGGTGTATGTTAGAGTGTGTTTTAGTGTGTGTAAGTATGTGTAAGTGTGTGTAAATGTGTGTTAGTGTTTGTTTGTGTGTTTAAGTGTGTGTTAGTGTATGTTAGTGTGTGTAAGTGTGGGTGTAGGTGTTTATGTATGTGTTAGTGTGTTTGTTTGTGTGTAAGTGTGTGTTAGTGTGTGTTAATGTGTTGGTGTTTGTTTGTAGGTGTAACTGCGTGTTAGTGTCCGTTAATGTGTGTAAGTGTGTAAGTGTGTGTTAGTGTGTGTTGTGTGTTATTATGTGTTTGTGTTTGTGTATGTAAGTGTGAGTGTGTGTTTGTGTGTGTGTCAGTGTGTGTTAGTGTGTGTAAGTGTGTGTTAGTGTGTTAGTTTGTGTAAGTATGTGTAAGTGTCTTTAAGTGTGTGTTAGTGTTTGTTAGTGTGTGTTAGTGTGTTTAAGTGTGTGTTAGTGTGGGTAAGTGTTTGTTATTGTGTATAAGTGTTTGTTTTTAAGTGTGTGTTAGTGTCCGTTGGTATGTGTTAGTGTGTAAGTTCGTGTAAATGTGTTTTACACACACACACACACACACACACACTCACACACACACGTAAATACTGGTACAATAAACAATATCTTGACCATCTAAAGCCCATAGTATATCAAGTTTGGTATTGTGAGTGTGTGTTTGTGTGTTTAAATGTGTGTAAGTATATGTTAGTGTGTGTAAGTGTGTTTTAGTTTGTGTAAGTGTGTGTTAGTGTGTGTTTGTGTATGTAAGTGTGTGTTAGTTTTTGTAAGTATGTTTAAGTGTGTTTAAATGTCTGTAAGTGTGTGTTAGTGTGTGTTATTGTGTGTTTTTAAGTGTGTATGTGTATGTTTGCGGTAGTGTGTGTAAGTGTGTGTTCATGTATGTTAGTGTGTGTAAGTATGTGTAAGTGTAAGTGTAGGTGTTTATGTATGTGTTAGTGTGTTTGTTTGTGTGTAAGTGTGTGTTAGTGTGTGTTAATGTGTTGGTGTTTGTTTGTAGGTGTAACTGTGTGTTAGTGTCTGTTAATGTGTGTGTTAGTGTGAGCAAGTGTGTGTTGTGTGTTATTATGTGTTTGTGTTTGTGTATGTAAGTGTGAGTGTGTGTGTGTCAGTGTGTGTTAGTCTGTGTTAGTGTGTGTTAGTGTGTGTTAGTTTGTGTAAGTATGTGTAAGTGTAAATGTGTGTTAGTGTCTTTTAGTGTGTGTTAGTGTCCGTTGGTATGTGTTAGTGTGTAAGTGTGTGTAAATGTGTGTTACACACACAAACACACACACACACGTAGATACTAGTACAATAAACAATATCTTGACCATCTAAAGCCCATAGTATATCAAGTTTGTATTGTGAGTGTGTTTGTGTGTTTAAATGTGTGTAATATATGTTAGTGTGTGTAAGTGTGTTTTAGTTAGTGTTATTGTGTGTTAGTGTGTGTTTGTGTATGTTAGTGTGTGTTAGTTTTTGTAAGTATGTTTAAGTGTGTATAAATGTCTGTAAGTGTGTATTTTTGTGTGGGTTAGTGAGTGTTTGTGTGTGTAAGTGTGTGTTATTGTGTGTTTGTGAGTGTGTATGTGTATGTTTGCGATAGTGTGTGTAAGTGTGTGTTCATGTATGTTAGTGTGTGAAAGTGTCTGTTGGTGTGTGTTAGTGTGTGTTTGTTTCTTTAAGTGTGTTTTGGTGTATGTTAGTGTGTGTAAATCTGTGTTGGTGTTTGTTAGTATGTGTTATTTTGTGTAAGTGTGTGTTCGTGTATGTTAGCGTGTTTTAGTGAGTGTTTGTATGTGTGATATTTTTTTAGTGTCTGTTATTGTGTATTTGTGTGTTTAACTGTTTTTTAGTGTATGTTAGAGTGTGCTTTAGTGTGTGTAAGTATGTGTAAGTGTGTGTAAATGTGTGTTAGTGTTTGTTTGTATGTTTAAGTGTGTGTTAGTGTATGTTAGTGTGTGTAAGTGTAGGTGTAGGTGTTTATGTATGTGTTAGTGTGTTTGTTTGTGTGTGTTAGTGTGTGTTAATGTGTTGGTGTTTGTTTGTAGGTGTAACTGTGTGTTAGTGTCTGTTAATGTGTGTGTTAGTGTGTGTAAGTGTGTGTTAGTGTGTGGTGTGTGTTATTATGTGTTTGTGTATGTTAGTGTGAGTGTGTGTTTGTGTGTGTGTCAGTGTGTGTTAGTGTGTGTAAGTGTGTGTTAGTGTGTGTTAGGTTGTGTAAGTATGTGTAAGTGTAAATGTGTGTTAGTGTCTTTTAGTGTGTGTTAGTGTTTGTTACACACACACACACACACACACACACACACACACACACACACACACACACACACACACACACACACACACACACACACACACACACACACACACACACACACACACACACACACACACACACACACACACACACACACACACACACACACACACACACACACACACACACACACACACACACACACACACACACACACACACACACACACACACACACACACACACACACACACACACACACACACACACACACACACACACACACACACACACACACACACACACACACACACACACACACACACACACACACACACACACACACACACACACACACACACACACACACACACACACACACACACACACACACACACACACACACACACACACACACACACACACACACACACACACACACACACACACACACACACACACACACACACACACACACACACACACACACACACACACACACACACACACACACACACACACACACACACACACACACACACACACACACACACACACACACACACACACACACACACACACACACACACACACACACACACACACACACACACACACACACACACACACACACACACACACACACACACACACACACACACACACACACACACACACACACACACACACACACACACACACACACACACACACACACACACACACACACACACACACACACACACACACACACACACACACACACACACACACACACACACACACACACACACACACACACACACACACACACACACACACACACACACACACACACACACACACACACACACACACACACACACACACACACACACACACACACACACACACACACACACACACACACACACACACACACACACACACACACACACACACACACACACACACACACACACACACATAGATACTAGTACAATGAACAATATCTTAACCATCTAAAGCCCGAAGTATATCAAGTTTGGTATCAAATTAAAGGTCTTCGCAAGCTCTAGCGAATACGTTAACTAAATCTAGAAACGATTAGAAAAATTTACCAAAACCCACAAAAACACAACAAGACAGATACACACACAATGCCACATATACACAAAAAAAAATTTAATTTTAAAATTAAAACAATATAAAAATAAAAATAATTACAAACACAAACACAGACACAGACACACACACACACACACAAACACACACATACACATACACACACACATACACACTCACACACACACACATAGATACTAGTACAATAAACAATATCTTGACCATCTAAAGCCCAAAGTATATCAAGTTTGGTATTAAATTAAAGGTCTTTGCGAGCTCTATCAAATAACGTTAACCAAATCTAGCAACAAACAAAAACAATTTACCAAAACCCATGAAAACACAGGAAGACAGACACACACACAAAGCCACATATAAACACACAAAAAAAATTTATTTTAAAAATAAAACAAAGTAAAATTAAAAAAAAAAATTACACACACACGACCACACACACACACACACACACAGACGCACAAACACCTCACACACACACACACACACACACACACACACACACACACACACATACACACACAAACACACACACACACACACACAAACACACACACACACACAGACACATACACATACACATACACCTACACGTACACATACACATACACATACACATACACATACACATACACATACACATACACATACACATACACATACACATACACATACACATACACATACACATACACATACACATACACATACACATACACATACACATACACAATCACATACACATACACATACACATACACACACACACACACGTAGATACTAGTACAATAAACAATATCTTGACCATCTAAAGCCCAAAGTATATTAAGTTTGGTATTGTGAGTGTGTGTTTAAATGTGTGTAAGTATATGTTAGTGTGTGTAAGTGTGTTTTAGTTTGTGTAAGTGTGTGTTAGTGTGTGTTTGTGTATGTTAGTGTGTGTTAGATTTTGTAAGTATGTTTAAGTGTGTATAAATGTCTGTAAGTGTGTGTTAGTGTGTATTTTTGTGTGGGTTAGTGAGTGTTTGTGTGTGTAAGTGTCTGTTAGTGTGTGTTATTGTGTGTTTGTGAGTGTGTATGTGTATGTTTGCGGTAGTGTGTGTAAGTGTGTGTTCATGTATGTTAGTGTGTGAAAGTGTCTGTTGGTGTGTTTTAGTGTGAGTTAGTGTGTGTAATGGTGTGTTACTGTGTGTGTTAGTGTGTTTGTTTCTTTAAGTGTGTTTTGGTGTATGTTAGTGTGTGTAAATCTGTGTTGGTGTTTGTTAGTATGTGTTATTTTGTGTAAGTGTGTTAGTGTATGTTAGCGTGTTTTAGTGAGTGCTTGTATGTGTGAGATTTTTTTAGTGTTTGTTATTGTGTATTTGTGTGTTTAAGTGTTTGTTGGTGTATGTTAGAGTGTGTTTTAGTGTGTGTAAGTATGTGTAAGTGTGTGTAAATGTGTGTTAGTGTTTGTTTGTGTGTTTAAGTGTGTGTTAGTGTATGTTAGTGTGTGTAAGTGTGGGTGTAGGTGTTTATGTATGTGTTAGTGTGTTTGTTTGTGTGTAAGTGTGTGTTAGTGTGTGTTAATGTGTTGGTGTTTGTTTGTAGGTGTAACTGCGTGTTAGTGTCCGTTAATGTGTGTAAGTGTGTAAGTGTGTGTTAGTGTGTGTTGTGTGTTATTATGTGTTTGTGTTTGTGTATGTAAGTGTGAGTGTGTGTTTGTGTGTGTGTCAGTGTGTGTTAGTGTGTGTAAGTGTGTGTTAGTGTGTTAGTTTGTGTAAGTATGTGTAAGTGTCTTTAAGTGTGTGTTAGTGTTTGTTAGTGTGTGTTAGTGTGTTTAAGTGTGTGTTAGTGTGGGTAAGTGTTTGTTATTGTGTATAAGTGTTTGTTTTTAAGTGTGTGTTAGTGTCCGTTGGTATGTGTTAGTGTGTAAGTTCGTGTAAATGTGTTTTACACACACACACACACACACACACACTCACACACACACGTAAATACTGGTACAATAAACAATATCTTGACCATCTAAAGCCCATAGTATATCAAGTTTGGTATTGTGAGTGTGTGTTTGTGTGTTTAAATGTGTGTAAGTATATGTTAGTGTGTGTAAGTGTGTTTTAGTTTGTGTAAGTGTGTGTTAGTGTGTGTTTGTGTATGTAAGTGTGTGTTAGTTTTTGTAAGTATGTTTAAGTGTGTTTAAATGTCTGTAAGTGTGTGTTAGTGTGTGTTATTGTGTGTTTTTAAGTGTGTATGTGTATGTTTGCGGTAGTGTGTGTAAGTGTGTGTTCATGTATGTTAGTGTGTGTAAGTATGTGTAAGTGTAAGTGTAGGTGTTTATGTATGTGTTAGTGTGTTTGTTTGTGTGTAAGTGTGTGTTAGTGTGTGTTAATGTGTTGGTGTTTGTTTGTAGGTGTAACTGTGTGTTAGTGTCTGTTAATGTGTGTGTTAGTGTGAGCAAGTGTGTGTTGTGTGTTATTATGTGTTTGTGTTTGTGTATGTAAGTGTGAGTGTGTGTGTGTCAGTGTGTGTTAGTCTGTGTTAGTGTGTGTTAGTGTGTGTTAGTTTGTGTAAGTATGTGTAAGTGTAAATGTGTGTTAGTGTCTTTTAGTGTGTGTTAGTGTCCGTTGGTATGTGTTAGTGTGTAAGTGTGTGTAAATGTGTGTTACACACACAAACACACACACACACGTAGATACTAGTACAATAAACAATATCTTGACCATCTAAAGCCCATAGTATATCAAGTTTGTATTGTGAGTGTGTTTGTGTGTTTAAATGTGTGTAATATATGTTAGTGTGTGTAAGTGTGTTTTAGTTAGTGTTATTGTGTGTTAGTGTGTGTTTGTGTATGTTAGTGTGTGTTAGTTTTTGTAAGTATGTTTAAGTGTGTATAAATGTCTGTAAGTGTGTATTTTTGTGTGGGTTAGTGAGTGTTTGTGTGTGTAAGTGTGTGTTATTGTGTGTTTGTGAGTGTGTATGTGTATGTTTGCGGTAGTGTGTGTAAGTGTGTGTTCATGTATGTTAGTGTGTGAAAGTGTCTGTTGGTGTGTGTTAGTGTGTGTTTGTTTCTTTAAGTGTGTTTTGGTGTATGTTAGTGTGTGTAAATCTGTGTTGGTGTTTGTTAGTATGTGTTATTTTGTGTAAGTGTGTGTTCGTGTATGTTAGCGTGTTTTAGTGAGTGTTTGTATGTGTGATATTTTTTTAGTGTCTGTTATTGTGTATTTGTGTGTTTAACTGTTTTTTAGTGTATGTTAGAGTGTGCTTTAGTGTGTGTAAGTATGTGTAAGTGTGTGTAAATGTGTGTTAGTGTTTGTTTGTATGTTTAAGTGTGTGTTAGTGTATGTTAGTGTGTGTAAGTGTAGGTGTAGGTGTTTATGTATGTGTTAGTGTGTTTGTTTGTGTGTGTTAGTGTGTGTTAATGTGTTGGTGTTTGTTTGTAGGTGTAACTGTGTGTTAGTGTCTGTTAATGTGTGTGTTAGTGTGTGTAAGTGTGTGTTAGTGTGTGGTGTGTGTTATTATGTGTTTGTGTATGTTAGTGTGAGTGTGTGTTTGTGTGTGTGTCAGTGTGTGTTAGTGTGTGTAAGTGTGTGTTAGTGTGTGTTAGGTTGTGTAAGTATGTGTAAGTGTAAATGTGTGTTAGTGTCTTTTAGTGTGTGTTAGTGTTTGTTACACACACACACACACACACACACACACACACACACACACACACACACACACACACACACACACACACACACACACACACACACACACACACACACACACACACACACACACACACACACACACACACACACACACACACACACACACACACACACACACACACACACACACACACACACACACACACACACACACACACACACACACACACACACACACACACACACACACACACACACACACACACACACACACACACACACACACACACACACACACACACACACACACACACACACACACACACACACACACACACACACACACACACACACACACACACACACACACACACACACACACACACACACACACACACACACACACACACACACACACACACACACACACACACACACACACACACACACACACACACACACACACACACACACACACACACACACACACACACACACACACACACACACACACACACACACACACACACACACACACACACACACACACACACACACACACACACACACACACACACACACACACACACACACACACACACACACACACACACACACACACACACACACACACACACACACACACACACACACACACACACACACACACACACACACACACACACACACACACACACACACACACACACACACACACACACACACACACACACACACACACACACACACACACACACACACACACACACACACACACACACACACACACACACACACACACACACACACACACACACACACACACACACACACACACACACACACACACACACACACACACACACACACACACACACACACACACACACACACACACACACACACACACACACACACACACACACACACACACACACACACACACACACACACACACACACACACACACACACACACACACACACACACACACACACACACACACACACACACACACACACACACACACACACACACACACACACACACACACACACACACACACACACACACACACACACATAGATACTAGTACAATGAACAATATCTTAACCATCTAAAGCCCGAAGTATATCAAGTTTGGTATCAAATTAAAGGTCTTCGCAAGCTCTAGCGAATACGTTAACTAAATCTAGAAACGATTAGAAAAATTTACCAAAACCCACAAAAACACAACAAGACAGATACACACACAATGCCACATATACACAAAAAAAAATTTAATTTTAAAATTAAAACAATATAAAAATAAAAATAATTACAAACACAAACACAGACACAGACACACACACACACACACAAACACACACATACACATACACACACACATACACACTCACACACACACACATAGATACTAGTACAATAAACAATATCTTGACCATCTAAAGCCCAAGGTATTAAATTAAAGGTCTTTGCGAGCTCTATCAAATAACGTTAACCAAATCTAGCAACAAACAAAAACAATTTACCAAAACCCATGAAAACACAGGAAGACAGACACACACACAAAGCCACATATAAACACACAAAAAAAATTTATTTTAAAAATAAAACAAAGTAAAATTAAAAAAAAAAATTACACACACACGACCACACACACACACACACACACAGACGCACAAACACCTCACACACACACACACACACACACACACACACACACACACACATACACACACAAACACACACACACACACACACAAACACACACACACACACAGACACATACACATACACATACACCTACACGTACACATACACATACACATACACATACACATACACATACACATACACATACACATACACATACACATACACATACACATACACATACACATACACATACACATACACATACACATACACATACACATACACATACACAATCACATACACATACACATACACATACACACACACACACACGTAGATACTAGTACAATAAACAATATCTTGACCATCTAAAGCCCAAAGTATATTAAGTTTGGTATTGTGAGTGTGTGTTTAAATGTGTGTAAGTATATGTTAGTGTGTGTAAGTGTGTTTTAGTTTGTGTAAGTGTGTGTTAGTGTGTGTTTGTGTATGTTAGTGTGTGTTAGATTTTGTAAGTATGTTTAAGTGTGTATAAATGTCTGTAAGTGTGTGTTAGTGTGTATTTTTGTGTGGGTTAGTGAGTGTTTGTGTGTGTAAGTGTCTGTTAGTGTGTGTTATTGTGTGTTTGTGAGTGTGTATGTGTATGTTTGCGGTAGTGTGTGTAAGTGTGTGTTCATGTATGTTAGTGTGTGAAAGTGTCTGTTGGTGTGTTTTAGTGTGAGTTAGTGTGTGTAATGGTGTGTTACTGTGTGTGTTAGTGTGTTTGTTTCTTTAAGTGTGTTTTGGTGTATGTTAGTGTGTGTAAATCTGTGTTGGTGTTTGTTAGTATGTGTTATTTTGTGTAAGTGTGTTAGTGTATGTTAGCGTGTTTTAGTGAGTGCTTGTATGTGTGAGATTTTTTTAGTGTTTGTTATTGTGTATTTGTGTGTTTAAGTGTTTGTTGGTGTATGTTAGAGTGTGTTTTAGTGTGTGTAAGTATGTGTAAGTGTGTGTAAATGTGTGTTAGTGTTTGTTTGTGTGTTTAAGTGTGTGTTAGTGTATGTTAGTGTGTGTAAGTGTGGGTGTAGGTGTTTATGTATGTGTTAGTGTGTTTGTTTGTGTGTAAGTGTGTGTTAGTGTGTGTTAATGTGTTGGTGTTTGTTTGTAGGTGTAACTGCGTGTTAGTGTCCGTTAATGTGTGTAAGTGTGTAAGTGTGTGTTAGTGTGTGTTGTGTGTTATTATGTGTTTGTGTTTGTGTATGTAAGTGTGAGTGTGTGTTTGTGTGTGTGTCAGTGTGTGTTAGTGTGTGTAAGTGTGTGTTAGTGTGTTAGTTTGTGTAAGTATGTGTAAGTGTCTTTAAGTGTGTGTTAGTGTTTGTTAGTGTGTGTTAGTGTGTTTAAGTGTGTGTTAGTGTGGGTAAGTGTTTGTTATTGTGTATAAGTGTTTGTTTTTAAGTGTGTGTTAGTGTCCGTTGGTATGTGTTAGTGTGTAAGTTCGTGTAAATGTGTTTTACACACACACACACACACACACACACTCACACACACACGTAAATACTGGTACAATAAACAATATCTTGACCATCTAAAGCCCATAGTATATCAAGTTTGGTATTGTGAGTGTGTGTTTGTGTGTTTAAATGTGTGTAAGTATATGTTAGTGTGTGTAAGTGTGTTTTAGTTTGTGTAAGTGTGTGTTAGTGTGTGTTTGTGTATGTAAGTGTGTGTTAGTTTTTGTAAGTATGTTTAAGTGTGTTTAAATGTCTGTAAGTGTGTGTTAGTGTGTGTTATTGTGTGTTTTTAAGTGTGTATGTGTATGTTTGCGGTAGTGTGTGTAAGTGTGTGTTCATGTATGTTAGTGTGTGTAAGTATGTGTAAGTGTAAGTGTAGGTGTTTATGTATGTGTTAGTGTGTTTGTTTGTGTGTAAGTGTGTGTTAGTGTGTGTTAATGTGTTGGTGTTTGTTTGTAGGTGTAACTGTGTGTTAGTGTCTGTTAATGTGTGTGTTAGTGTGAGCAAGTGTGTGTTGTGTGTTATTATGTGTTTGTGTTTGTGTATGTAAGTGTGAGTGTGTGTGTGTGTCAGTGTGTGTTAGTCTGTGTTAGTGTGTGTTAGTGTGTGTTAGTTTGTGTAAGTATGTGTAAGTGTAAATGTG
>OX467709.1:6323624-6326124 GCA_950111635.1 Agelastica alni | reverse complement strand
TAGGTGTTTATGTATGTGTTAGTGTGTTTGTTTGTGTTTAAGTGTGTGTTAGTGTGTGTTAGTGTCTGTTAATGTGTGTGTTAGTGTGTGTAAGTGTGTATTAGTGTGTGTTGTGTGTTATTATGTGTTTGTGTTTGTGTATGTAAGTGTCAGTGTGTGTTTGTGTGTGTGTCAGTGTGTGTTAGTCTGTGTTAGTGTGTGTAAGTGTGTGTTAGTGTGTGTTAGTTTGTGTAAGTTTCTTTTAGTGTGTGTTAGTGTTTGTTAGTGTAAGTTAGTGTGTTTAAGTGTGTGTAAGTGTGGGTAAGTGTTTGTTATTGTGTATTAGTGTTTGTTTTTAAGTGTGTGTTAGTGTCCGTTGGTATGTGTTAGTGTGTAAGTTTGTGTAAATGTGTGTTACACACACACAGACACACTCACACACACACGTAGATACTAGTACAATAAACAATATCTTGACCATCTAAAGCCCATAGTATATCAAGTTTGGTATTGTGAGTGTGTGTTTGTGTGTTTAAATGTGTGTAAGTATATGTTAGTGTGTGTAAGTGTGTTTTAGTTTGTGTAAGTGTGTGTTAGTGTGTGTTTGTGTATGTTAGTGTGTCTTAGTTTTTGTAAGTATGTTTAAGTGTGTTTAAATGTCTGTAAGTGTGTGTTAGTGTGTATTTTTGTGTGGGTTAGTGAGTGTTTGTTTGTGTAAGTGTCTATTAGTGTGTGTTATTGTGTGTTTGTGAGTGTGTATGTGTATGTTTGCGGTAGTGTGTGTAAGTGTGTGTTCATGTATGTTAGTGTGTGTAAGTATGTGAAAGTGTGGGTGTAGGTGTTTATGTATGTGTTAGTGTGTTTGTTTGTGTGTAAGTGTGTGTTGTTGTGTGTTAATGTGTTGGTGTTTGTTTGTAGGTGTAACTGTGTGTTAGTGTCTGTTAATGTGTGTGTAAGTGTGTGTTAGTGTGTGTTGTATGTTATTATGTGTTTGTGTATGTAAGTGTGAGTGTGTGTTTGTGTGTGTGTCAGTGTGTGTTAGTCTGTGTTAGTGTGTGTAAGTGTGTGTTAGTGTGTGTTAGTTTGTGTAAGTATGTGAATGTGTAACTATGTGTTAGTGTCTTTTAGTGTGTGTTAGTGTGTGTTAGTGTGTTTAAGTGTGTGTTAGTGTGGGTAAGTGTTTGTTATTGTGTATTAGTGTTTGTTTTTAAGTGTGTGTTAGTGTCCGTTGGTATGTGTTAGTGTGTAAATGTGTGTAAGTTTGTGTAAATGTGTGTTACACACATACACACACACACAAACACACACACACGTAGATACTAGTACAATAAACAATATCTTGACCATCTAAAGCCCATAGTATATCAAGTTTGGTATTGTCAGTGTGTGTTTGTGTGTTTAAATGTGTGTAAGTATATGTTAGTGTGTGTAAGTGTGTTTTAGTTTGTGTAAGTGTGTGTTAGTGTGTGTTTGTGTATGTTAGTGTGTGTTAGTTTTTGTAAGTATGTTAAAGTGTGTTTAAATGTCTGTAAGTGTGTATTTTTGTGTGGGTTAGTGAGTGTGTATGTGTATGTTTGCGGTAGTGTGTGTAAGTGTGTGTTCATGTATGTTAGTGTGTGAAATAGTCTGTTGGTGTGTGTTAGTGTGTGTTTGTTTCTTTAAGTGTGTTTTGGTGTATGTTAGTGTGTGTAAATCTGTGTTGGTGTTTGTTAGTATGTGTTATTTTGTGTAAGTGTGTGTTCGTGTATGTTAGCGTGTTTTAGTAAGTGTTTGTATGTGTGAGATTTTTTTAGTGTCTGTTAATGTGTATTTGTGTGTTTAACTGTTCTTTAGTGTATGTTAGAGTGTGTTTTAGTGTGTGTAAGTATGTGTAAGTGTGTGTAAATGTGTGTTAGTGTTTGTTTGTATGTTTAAGTGTGTGTTAGTGTATGTTAGTGCGTGTAAGTATGTGTAAGTGTAGGTGTAGGTGTTTATGTATGTGTTAGTGTGTTAGTGTGTGTTAATGTGTTGGTGTTTGTTTGTAGGTGTAACTGTGTGTTAGTGTTTGTTAATGTGTGTGTTAGTGTGTGTAAGTGTGTGTTAGTGTGTGTTGTGTGTTATTATGTGTTTGTGTTTGTGTATGTTAGTGTGAGTGTGTGTTTGTGTGTGTGTCAGTGTGTGTTAGTCTGTGTTAGTGTGTGTAAGTGTGTGTTAGTGTGTGTTAGGTTGTGTAAGTATGTGTAAGTGTAAATGTGTGTTAGTGTCTTTTAGTGTGTGTTAGTGTTTGTTAGTGTGTGTTAGTGTGTTTAAGTGTGTGTTGGTGTGGGTAAGTGTTTATTGTGTATAAGTGTTTGTTTTTAAGTGTGTCTTAGTGTCCGTTGGTATGTGTTAGTGTGTAAGTGTGTGTTAGTTTGTGTAAATGTGTGTTAGTGTGTGTTGGTGTGTGTTGGTGTGTGTTAGTGTGTGTTAGTAAGTATAAGTGTGTGTAAAAGTTTTTGTTGATGTGCATGTCTATTAGTGTGTATTAGTGTATGGTAGTGTG
>OX467709.1:6311124-6313624 GCA_950111635.1 Agelastica alni | reverse complement strand
GTATTGTGAGTGTGTGTTTGTGTGTTTAAATGTGTGTAAGTATATGTTAGTGTGTGTAAGTGTGTTTTAGTTTGTGTAAGTGTGTGTTAGTGTGTGTTTGTGTATGTAAGTGTGTGTTAGTTTTTGTAAGTATGTTTAAGTGTGTTTAAATGTCTGTAAGTGTGTGTTAGTGTGTGTTATTGTGTGTTTTTAAGTGTGTATGTGTATGTTTGCGGTAGTGTGTGTAAGTGTGTGTTCATGTATGTTAGTGTGTGTAAGTATGTGTAAGTGTAAGTGTAGGTGTTTATGTATGTGTTAGTGTGTTTGTTTGTGTGTAAGTGTGTGTTAGTGTGTGTTAATGTGTTGGTGTTTGTTTGTAGGTGTAACTGTGTGTTAGTGTCTGTTAATGTGTGTGTTAGTGTGAGCAAGTGTGTGTTGTGTGTTATTATGTGTTTGTGTTTGTGTATGTAAGTGTGAGTGTGTGTGTGTCAGTGTGTGTTAGTCTGTGTTAGTGTGTGTTAGTGTGTGTTAGTTTGTGTAAGTATGTGTAAGTGTAAATGTGTGTTAGTGTCTTTTAGTGTGTGTTAGTGTCCGTTGGTATGTGTTAGTGTGTAAGTGTGTGTAAATGTGTGTTACACACACAAACACACACACACACGTAGATACTAGTACAATAAACAATATCTTGACCATCTAAAGCCCATAGTATATCAAGTTTGTATTGTGAGTGTGTTTGTGTGTTTAAATGTGTGTAATATATGTTAGTGTGTGTAAGTGTGTTTTAGTTAGTGTTATTGTGTGTTAGTGTGTGTTTGTGTATGTTAGTGTGTGTTAGTTTTTGTAAGTATGTTTAAGTGTGTATAAATGTCTGTAAGTGTGTATTTTTGTGTGGGTTAGTAAGTGTTTGTGTGTGTAAGTGTGTGTTATTGTGTGTTTGTGAGTGTGTATGTGTATGTTTGCGGTAGTGTGTGTAAGTGTGTGTTCATGTATGTTAGTGTGTGAAAGTGTCTGTTGGTGTGTGTTAGTGTGTGTTTGTTTCTTTAAGTGTGTTTTGGTGTATGTTAGTGTGTGTAAATCTGTGTTGGTGTTTGTTAGTATGTGTTATTTTGTGTAAGTGTGTGTTCGTGTATGTTAGCGTGTTTTAGTGAGTGTTTGTATGTGTGATATTTTTTTAGTGTCTGTTATTGTGTATTTGTGTGTATAACTGTTTTTTAGTGTATGTTAGAGTGTGCTTTAGTGTGTGTAAGTATGTGTAAGTGTGTGTAAATGTGTGTCAGTGTTTGTTTGTATGTTTAAGTGTGTGTTAGTGTATGTTAGTGTGTGTAAGTGTAGGTGTAGGTGTTTATGTATGTGTTAGTGTGTTTGTTTGTGTGTGTTAGTGTGTGTTAATGTGTTGGTGTTTGTTTGTAGGTGTAACTGTGTGTTAGTGTCTGTTAATGTGTGTGTTAGTGTGTGTAAGTGTGTGTTAGTGTGTGGTGTGTGTTATTATGTGTTTGTGTATGTTAGTGTGAGTGTGTGTTTGTGTGTGTGTCAGTGTGTGTTAGTGTGTGTAAGTGTGTGTTAGTGTGTGTTAGGTTGTGTAAGTATGTGTAAGTGTAAATGTGTGTTAGTGTCTTTTAGTGTGTGTTAGTGTTTGTTAGTGTGTGTTGGTGTGTTTAAGTGTGTGTTGGTGTGGGTAAGTGTTTATTGTGTATTAGTTTTTGTTTTTAAGTGTGTGTTAGTGTCCGTTGGTATGTGTTAGTGTGTAAGTGTGTGTTAGTTTGTGTTTATGTGTGTTAGTGTGTGTTAGTAAGTATAAGTGTGTGTAAGAGTGTTTGTTGATGTGCATGTCTATTAGTGTGTATTAGTGTATGGTAGTGTGTGTTTGTGTGTTTAAGTGTGTTTTAGTGTCTTTTAGTGTGTGTTATTGTTTGTTTAAGTGTTTGTTAGTGTATATTAGTGTGTGTAAGTGTGTGTTAGTTTGTGTGAGTATGTGTAAGTGTGTGTAAATGTGTGTTAGTGTTTGTTTGTGGCATTAAATGTGTTAGACATGCACATACACATACACATAACATACACATACACATACACACACACACACACACACACACACACACACACACACACACACACACACACACAAACACACACATACACATACACACTCACACACACACACACACACACACACACACATAGATACTAGTACAATAAACAATATCTTGACCATCTAAAGCCCAAAGTATATCAAGTTTGGTATTAAATTAAAGGTCTGCGAGCTCTAGCGAATAACGTTAACCAAATCTGACAACAAACAAAAACAATTTACCAAAACCCACAAAAACACAGGAAGACAGACACACACACACAAAGCCACATATAAACACACAAAAAAAAATTTATTTTAAAAATAAAACAAAGTAAAATTAAAAAAAAAAATTACACACACACACAACCACACACACACACACACACACACACACACACACACACACACACACACACACACACACACACACACACACACACACACACACACACA
>OX467709.1:6306124-6308624 GCA_950111635.1 Agelastica alni | reverse complement strand
GTGTGTGTTAGTGTGTGTTAATGTGTTGGTGTTTGTTTGTAGGTGTAACTGCGTGTTAGTGTCCGTTAATGTGTGTAAGTGTGTAAGTGTGTGTTAGTGTGTGTTGTGTGTTATTATGTGTTTGTGTTTGTGTATGTAAGTGTGAGTGTGTGTTTGTGTGTGTGTCAGTGTGTGTTAGTGTGTGTAAGTGTGTGTTAGTGTGTTAGTTTGTGTAAGTGTCTTTAAGTGTGTGTTAGTGTTTGTTAGTGTGTGTTAGTGTGTTTAAGTGTGTGTTAGTGTGGGTAAGTGTTTGTTATTGTGTATAAGTGTTTGTTTTTAAGTGTGTGTTAGTGTCCGTTGGTATGTGTTAGTGTGTAAGTTCGTGTAAATGTGTTTTACACACACACACACACACACACACACACTCACACACACACGTAAATACTAGTACAATAAACAATATCTTGACCATCTAAAGCCCATAGTATATCAAGTTTGGTATTGTGAGTGTGTGTTTGTGTGTTTAAATGTGTGTAAGTATATGTTAGTGTGTGTAAGTGTGTTTTAGTTTGTGTAAGTGTGTGTTAGTGTGTGTTTGTGTATGTAAGTGTGTGTTAGTTTTTGTAAGTATGTTTAAGTGTGTTTAAATGTCTGTAAGTGTGTGTTAGTGTGTGTTATTGTGTGTTTTTAAGTGTGTATGTGTATGTTTGCGGTAGTGTGTGTAAGTGTGTGTTCATGTATGTTAGTGTGTGTAAGTATGTGTAAGTGTAAGTGTAGGTGTTTATGTATGTGTTAGTGTGTTTGTTTGTGTGTAAGTGTGTGTTAGTGTGTGTTAATGTGTTGGTGTTTGTTTGTAGGTGTAACTGTGTGTTAGTGTCTGTTAATGTGTGTGTTAGTGTGAGCAAGTGTGTGTTGTGTGTTATTATGTGTTTGTGTTTGTGTATGTAAGTGTGAGTGTGTGTGTGTCAGTGTGTGTTAGTCTGTGTTAGTGTGTGTTAGTGTGTGTTAGTTTGTGTAAGTATGTGTAAGTGTAAATGTGTGTTAGTGTCTTTTAGTGTGTGTTAGTGTCCGTTGGTATGTGTTAGTGTGTAAGTGTGTGTAAATGTGTGTTACACACACAAACACACACACACACGTAGATACTAGTACAATAAACAATATCTTGACCATCTAAAGCCCATAGTATATCAAGTTTGTATTGTGAGTGTGTTTGTGTGTTTAAATGTGTGTAATATATGTTAGTGTGTGTAAGTGTGTTTTAGTTAGTGTTATTGTGTGTTAGTGTGTGTTTGTGTATGTTAGTGTGTGTTAGTTTTTGTAAGTATGTTTAAGTGTGTATAAATGTCTGTAAGTGTGTATTTTTGTGTGGGTTAGTAAGTGTTTGTGTGTGTAAGTGTGTGTTATTGTGTGTTTGTGAGTGTGTATGTGTATGTTTGCGGTAGTGTGTGTAAGTGTGTGTTCATGTATGTTAGTGTGTGAAAGTGTCTGTTGGTGTGTGTTAGTGTGTGTTTGTTTCTTTAAGTGTGTTTTGGTGTATGTTAGTGTGTGTAAATCTGTGTTGGTGTTTGTTAGTATGTGTTATTTTGTGTAAGTGTGTGTTCGTGTATGTTAGCGTGTTTTAGTGAGTGTTTGTATGTGTGATATTTTTTTAGTGTCTGTTATTGTGTATTTGTGTGTATAACTGTTTTTTAGTGTATGTTAGAGTGTGCTTTAGTGTGTGTAAGTATGTGTAAGTGTGTGTAAATGTGTGTCAGTGTTTGTTTGTATGTTTAAGTGTGTGTTAGTGTATGTTAGTGTGTGTAAGTGTAGGTGTAGGTGTTTATGTATGTGTTAGTGTGTTTGTTTGTGTGTGTTAGTGTGTGTTAATGTGTTGGTGTTTGTTTGTAGGTGTAACTGTGTGTTAGTGTCTGTTAATGTGTGTGTTAGTGTGTGTAAGTGTGTGTTAGTGTGTGGTGTGTGTTATTATGTGTTTGTGTGTGTGTTAGTGTGTGTTAGGTTGTGTAAGTATGTGTAAGTGTAAATGTGTGTTAGTGTCTTTTAGTGTGTGTTAGTGTTTGTTAGTGTGTGTTGGTGTGTTTAAGTGTGTGTTGGTGTGGGTAAGTGTTTATTGTGTATTAGTTTTTGTTTTTAAGTGTGTGTTAGTGTCCGTTGGTATGTGTTAGTGTGTAAGTGTGTGTTAGTTTGTGTTTATGTGTGTTAGTGTGTGTTAGTAAGTATAAGTGTGTGTAAGAGTGTTTGTTGATGTGCATGTCTATTAGTGTGTATTAGTGTATGGTAGTGTGTGTTTGTGTGTTTAAGTGTGTTTTAGTGTCTTTTAGTGTGTGTTATTGTTTGTTTAAGTGTTTGTTAGTGTATATTAGTGTGTGTAAGTGTGTGTTAGTTTGTGTGAGTATGTGTAAGTGTGTGTAAATGTGTGTTAGTGTTTGTTTGTGGCATTAAATGTGTTAGACATGCACATACACATACACATAACATACACATACACATACACACACACACACACACACACACACACACACAC
>OX467709.1:6291124-6293624 GCA_950111635.1 Agelastica alni | reverse complement strand
TGTGTTAGTGTGGGTAAGTGTTTGTTATTGTGTATAAGTGTTTGTTTTTAAGTGTGTGTTAGTGTCCGTTGGTATGTGTTAGTGTGTAAGTTCGTGTAAATGTGTTTTACACACACACACACACACACACACACTCACACACACACGTAAATACTAGTACAATAAACAATATCTTGACCATCTAAAGCCCATAGTATATCAAGTTTGGTATTGTGAGTGTGTGTTTGTGTGTTTAAATGTGTGTAAGTATATGTTAGTGTGTGTAAGTGTGTTTTAGTTTGTGTAAGTGTGTGTTAGTGTGTGTTTGTGTATGTAAGTGTGTGTTAGTTTTTGTAAGTATGTTTAAGTGTGTTTAAATGTCTGTAAGTGTGTGTTAGTGTGTGTTATTGTGTGTTTTTAAGTGTGTATGTGTATGTTTGCGGTAGTGTGTGTAAGTGTGTGTTCATGTATGTTAGTGTGTGTAAGTATGTGTAAGTGTAAGTGTAGGTGTTTATGTATGTGTTAGTGTGTTTGTTTGTGTGTAAGTGTGTGTTAGTGTGTGTTAATGTGTTGGTGTTTGTTTGTAGGTGTAACTGTGTGTTAGTGTCTGTTAATGTGTGTGTTAGTGTGAGCTAGTGTGTGTTGTGTGTTATTATGTGTTTGTGTTTGTGTATGTAAGTGTGAGTGTGTGTGTGTCAGTGTGTGTTAGTCTGTGTTAGTGTGTGTTAGTGTGTGTTAGTTTGTGTAAGTATGTGTAAGTGTAAATGTGTGTTAGTGTCTTTTAGTGTGTGTTAGTGTCCGTTGGTATGTGTTAGTGTGTAAGTGTGTGTAAATGTGTGTTACACACACAAACACACACACACGTAGATACTAGTACAATAAACAATATCTTGACCATCTAAAGCCCATAGTATATCAAGTTTGTATTGTGAGTGTGTTTGTGTGTTTAAATGTGTGTAATATATGTTAGTGTGTGTAAGTGTGTTTTAGTTAGTGTTATTGTGTGTTAGTGTGTGTTTGTGTATGTTAGTGTGTGTTAGTTTTTGTAAGTATGTTTAAGTGTGTATAAATGTCTGTAAGTGTGTATTTTTGTGTGGGTTAGTGAGTGTTTGTGTGTGTAAGTGTGTGTTATTGTGTGTTTGTGAGTGTGTATGTGTATGTTTGCGGTAGTGTGTGTTCATGTATGTTAGTGTGTGAAAGTGTCTGTTGGTGTGTGTTAGTGTGTGTTTGTTTCTTTAAGTGTGTTTTGATGTATGTTAGTGTGTGTAAATCTGTGTTGGTGTTTGTTAGTATGTGTTATTTTGTGTAAGTGTGTGTTCGTGTATGTTAGCGTGTTTTAGTGAGTGTTTGTATGTGTGATATTTTTTTAGTGTCTGTTATTGTGTATTTGTGTGTTTAACTGTTTTTTAGTGTATGTTAGAGTGTGCTTTAGTGTGTGTAAGTATGTGTAAGTGTGTGTAAATGTGTGTTAGTGTTTGTTTGTATGTTTAAGTGTGTGTTAGTGTATGTTAGTGTGTGTAAGTGTAGGTGTAGGTGTTTATGTATGTGTTAGTGTGTTTGTTTGTGTGTGTTAGTGTGTGTTAATGTGTTGGTGTTTGTTTGTAGGTGTAACTGTGTGTTAGTGTCTGTTAATGTGTGTGTTAGTGTGTGTAAGTGTGTGTTAGTGTGTGGTGTGTGTTATTATGTGTTTGTGTATGTTAGTGTGAGTGTGTGTTTGTGTGTGTGTCAGTGTGTGTTAGTGTGTGTTAGTGTGTGTTAGGTTGTGTAAGTATGTGTAAGTGTAAATGTGTGTTAGTGTCTTTTAGTGTGTGTTAGTGTTTGTTACACACACACACACACACACACACACACACACACACACACACACACACACACACACACACACACACACACACACACACACACACACACACACACACACACACACACACACACACACACACACACACACACACACACACACACACACACACACACACACACACACACACACACACACACACACACACACACACACACACACACACACACACACACACACACACACACACACACACACACACACACACACACACACACACACACACACACACACACACACACACACACACACACACACACACACACACACACACACACACACACACACACACACACACACACACACACACACACACACACACACACACACACACACACACACACACACACACACACACACACACACACACACACACACACACACACACACACACACACACACACACACACACACACACACACACACACACACACACACACACACACACACACACACACACACACACACACACACACACACACACACACACACACACACACACACACACACACACACACACACACACACACACACACACACACACACACACACACACACACACACACACACACACACACACACACACACACACACACACACACACACACACACACACACACACACACACACACACACACACACACACACACACACACACAC
>OX467709.1:6286124-6288624 GCA_950111635.1 Agelastica alni | reverse complement strand
TGTATGTTAGTGTGTGAAAGTGTCTGTTGGTGTGTTTTAGTGTGAGTTAGTGTGTGTAATGGTGTGTTACTGTGTGTGTTAGTGTGTTTGTTTCTTTAAGTGTGTTTTGGTGTATGTTAGTGTGTGTAAATCTGTGTTGGTGTTTGTTAGTATGTGTTATTTTGTGTAAGTGTGTTAGTGTATGTTAGCGTGTTTTAGTGAGTGCTTGTATGTGTGAGATTTTTTTAGTGTTTGTTATTGTGTATTTGTGTGTTTAAGTGTTTGTTGGTGTATGTTAGAGTGTGTTTTAGTGTGTGTAAGTATGTGTAAGTGTGTTAATGTGTGTTAGTGTTTGTTTGTGTGTTTAAGTGTGTGTTAGTGTATGTTAGTGTGTGTAAGTGTGGGTGTAGGTGTTTATGTATGTGTTAGTGTGTTTGTTTGTGTGTAAGTGTGTGTTAGTGTGTGTTAATGTGTTGGTGTTTGTTTGTAGGTGTAACTGCGTGTTAGTGTCCGTTAATGTGTGTAAGTGTGTAAGTGTGTGTTAGTGTGTGTTGTGTGTTATTATGTGTTTGTGTTTGTGTATGTAAGTGTGAGTGTGTGTTTGTGTGTGTGTCAGTGTGTGTTAGTGTGTGTAAGTGTGTGTTAGTGTGTTAGTTTGTGTAAGTGTCTTTAAGTGTGTGTTAGTGTTTGTTAGTGTGTGTTAGTGTGTTTAAGTGTGTGTTAGTGTGGGTAAGTGTTTGTTATTGTGTATAAGTGTTTGTTTTTAAGTGTGTGTTAGTGTCCGTTGGTATGTGTTAGTGTGTAAGTTCGTGTAAATGTGTTTTACACACACACACACACACACACACACACTCACACACACACGTAAATACTAGTACAATAAACAATATCTTGACCATCTAAAGCCCATAGTATATCAAGTTTGGTATTGTGAGTGTGTGTTTGTGTGTTTAAATGTGTGTAAGTATATGTTAGTGTGTGTAAGTGTGTTTTAGTTTGTGTAAGTGTGTGTTAGTGTGTGTTTGTGTATGTAAGTGTGTGTTAGTTTTTGTAAGTATGTTTAAGTGTGTTTAAATGTCTGTAAGTGTGTGTTAGTGTGTGTTATTGTGTGTTTTTAAGTGTGTATGTGTATGTTTGCGGTAGTGTGTGTAAGTGTGTGTTCATGTATGTTAGTGTGTGTAAGTATGTGTAAGTGTAAGTGTAGGTGTTTATGTATGTGTTAGTGTGTTTGTTTGTGTGTAAGTGTGTGTTAGTGTGTGTTAATGTGTTGGTGTTTGTTTGTAGGTGTAACTGTGTGTTAGTGTCTGTTAATGTGTGTGTTAGTGTGAGCAAGTGTGTGTTGTGTGTTATTATGTGTTTGTGTTTGTGTATGTAAGTGTGAGTGTGTGTGTGTCAGTGTGTGTTAGTCTGTGTTAGTGTGTGTTAGTGTGTGTTAGTTTGTGTAAGTATGTGTAAGTGTAAATGTGTGTTAGTGTCTTTTAGTGTGTGTTAGTGTCCGTTGGTATGTGTTAGTGTGTAAGTGTGTGTAAATGTGTGTTACACACACAAACACACACACACACGTAGATACTAGTACAATAAACAATATCTTGACCATCTAAAGCCCATAGTATATCAAGTTTGTATTGTGAGTGTGTTTGTGTGTTTAAATGTGTGTAATATATGTTAGTGTGTGTAAGTGTGTTTTAGTTAGTGTTATTGTGTGTTAGTGTGTGTTTGTGTATGTTAGTGTGTGTTAGTTTTTGTAAGTATGTTTAAGTGTGTATAAATGTCTGTAAGTGTGTATTTTTGTGTGGGTTAGTAAGTGTTTGTGTGTGTAAGTGTGTGTTATTGTGTGTTTGTGAGTGTGTATGTGTATGTTTGCGGTAGTGTGTGTAAGTGTGTGTTCATGTATGTTAGTGTGTGAAAGTGTCTGTTGGTGTGTGTTAGTGTGTGTTTGTTTCTTTAAGTGTGTTTTGGTGTATGTTAGTGTGTGTAAATCTGTGTTGGTGTTTGTTAGTATGTGTTATTTTGTGTAAGTGTGTGTTCGTGTATGTTAGCGTGTTTTAGTGAGTGTTTGTATGTGTGATATTTTTTTAGTGTCTGTTATTGTGTATTTGTGTGTATAACTGTTTTTTAGTGTATGTTAGAGTGTGCTTTAGTGTGTGTAAGTATGTGTAAGTGTGTGTAAATGTGTGTCAGTGTTTGTTTGTATGTTTAAGTGTGTGTTAGTGTATGTTAGTGTGTGTAAGTGTAGGTGTAGGTGTTTATGTATGTGTTAGTGTGTTTGTTTGTGTGTGTTAGTGTGTGTTAATGTGTTGGTGTTTGTTTGTAGGTGTAACTGTGTGTTAGTGTCTGTTAATGTGTGTGTTAGTGTGTGTAAGTGTGTGTTAGTGTGTGGTGTGTGTTATTATGTGTTTGTGTATGTTAGTGTGAGTGTGTGTTTGTGTGTGTGTCAGTGTGTGTTAGTGTGTGTAAGTGTGTGTTAGTGTGTGTTAGGTTGTGTAAGTATGTGTAAGTGTAAATGTGTGTTAGTGTCTTT
>OX467709.1:6278624-6281124 GCA_950111635.1 Agelastica alni | reverse complement strand
TTAGTGTGTGTTAGTGTGTATTTTTGTGTGGGTTAGTGAGTGTTTGTGTGTGTAAGTGTCTGTTAGTGTGTGTTATTGTGTGTTTGTGAGTGTGTATGTGTATGTTTGCGGTAGTGTGTGTAAGTGTGTGTTCATGTATGTTAGTGTGTGAAAGTGTCTGTTGGTGTGTGTTAGTGTGTGTTAGTGTGTGTAATGGTGTGTTACTGTGTGTGTTAGTGTGTGTTTGTTTCTTTAAGTGTGTTTTGGTGTATGTTAGTGTGTGTAAATCTGTGTTGGTGTTTGTTAGTATGTGTTATTTTGTGTAAGTGTGTGTTAGTGTATGTTAACGTGTTTTAGTGAGTGTTTGTATGTGTGAGATTTTTTTAGTGTCCGTTATTGTGGATTTGTGTGTTTCAGTGTTTGTAAGTGTATGTTAGAGTGTGTTTTAGTGTGTGTAAGTATGTGTAAGTGTGTGTAAATGTGTGTTAGTGTTTGTTTGTGTGTTTAAGTGTGTGTTAGTGTATGTTAGTGTGTGTAAGTATGGGTAAGTGTGAGTGTAGGTGTTTATGTATGTGTTAGTGTGTTTGTTTGTGTTTAAGTGTGTGTTAGTGTGTGTTAGTGTCTGTTAATGTGTGTGTTAGTGTGTGTTGTGTGTTATTATGTGTTTGTGTTTGTGTATGTAAGTGTCAGTGTGTGTTTGTTTGTGTGTCAGTGTGTGTTAGTCTGTGTTAGTGTGTGTAAGTGTGTGTTAGTGTGTGTTAGTTTGTGTAAGTTTCTTTTAGTGTGTGTTAGTGTTTGTTAGTGTAAGTTAGTGTGTTTAAGTGTGTGTAAGTGTGGGTAAGTGTTTGTTATTGTGTATTAGTGTTTGTTTTTAAGTGTGTGTTAGTGTCCGTTGGTATGTGTTAGTGTGTAAGTTTGTGTAAATATGTGTTACACACACACAGACACACTCACACACACACGTAGATACTAGTACAATAAACAATATCTTGACCATCTAAAGCCCATAGTATATCAAGTTTGGTATTGTGAGTGTGTGTTTGTGTGTTTAAATGTGTGTAAGTATATGTTAGTGTGTGTAAGTGTGTTTTAGTTTGTGTAAGTGTGTGTTAGTGTGTGTTTGTGTATGTTAGTGTGTCTTAGTTTTTGTAAGTATGTTTAAGTGTGTTTAAATGTCTGTAAGTGTGTGTTAGTGTGTATTTTTGTGTGGGTTAGTGAGTGTTTGTTTGTGTAAGTGTCTGTTAGTGTGTGTTATTGTGTGTTTGTGAGTGTGTATGTGTATGTTTGCGGTAGTGTGTGTAAGTGTGTGTTCATGTATGTTAGTGTGTGTAAGTATGTGAAAGTGTGGGTGTAGGTGTTTATGTATGTGTTAGTGTGTTTGTTTGTGTGTAAGTGTGTGTTGTTGTGTGTTAATGTGTTGGTGTTTGTTTGTAGGTGTAACTGTGTGTTAGTGTCTGTTAATGTGTGTGTAAGTGTGTGTTAGTGTGTGTTGTATGTTATTATGTGTTTGTGTATGTAAGTGTGAGTGTGTGTTTGTGTGTGTGTCAGTGTGTGTTAGTCTGTGTTAGTGTGTGTAAGTGTGTGTTAGTGTGTGTTAGTTTGTGTAAGTATGTGAAAGTGTAACTGTGTGTTAGTGTCTTTTAGTGTGTGTTAGTGTGTGTTAGTGTGTTTAAGTGTGTGTTAGTGTGGGTAAGTGTTTGTTATTGTGTATTAGTGTTTGTTTTTAAGTGTGTGTTAGTGTCCGTTGGTATGTGTTAGTGTGTAAATGTGTGTAAGTTTGTTTAAATGTGTGTTACACACATACACACACACACAAACACACACACACGTAGATACTAGTACAATAAACAATATCTTGACCATCTAAAGCCCATTGTATATCAAGTTTGGTATTGACAGTGTGTGTTTGTGTGTTTAAATGTGTGTAAGTATATGTTAGTGTGTGTAAGTGTGTTTTAGTTTGTGTAAGTGTGTGTTAGTGTGTGTTTGTGTTTGTTAGTGTGTGTTAGTTTTTGTAAGTATGTTAAAGTGTGTTTAAATGTCTGTAAGTGTGTATTTTTGTGTGGGTTAGTGAGTGTGTATGTGTATGTTTGCGGTAGTGTGTGTAAGTGTGTGTTCATGTATGTTAGTGTGTGAAATAGTCTGTTGGTGTGTGTTAGTGTGTGTTTGTTTCTTTAAGTGTGTTTTGGTGTATGTTAGTGTGTGTAAATCTGTGTTGGTGTTTGTTAGTATGTGTTATTTTGTGTAAGTGTGTGTTCGTGTATGTTAGCGTGTTTTAGTAAGTGTTTGTATGTGTGAGATTTTTTTAGTGTCTGTTAATGTGTATTTGTGTGTTTAACTGTTCTTTAGTGTATGTTAGAGTGTGTTTTAGTGTGTGTAAGTATGTGTAAGTGTGTGTAAATGTGTGTTAGTGTTTGTTTGTATGTTTAAGTGTGTGTTAGTGTATGTTAGTGCGTGTAAGTATGTGTAAGTGTAGGTGTAGGTGTTTATGTATGTGTTATTGTGTTAGTGTGTGTTAATG
>OX467709.1:6271124-6273624 GCA_950111635.1 Agelastica alni | reverse complement strand
TGGATTTGTGTGTTTCAGTGTTTGTAAGTGTATGTTAGAGTGTGTTTTAGTGTGTGTAAGTATGTGTAAGTGTGTGTAAATGTGTGTTAGTGTTTGTTTGTGTGTTTAAGTGTGTGTTAGTGTATGTTAGTGTGTGTAAGTATGGGTAAGTGTGAGTGTAGGTGTTTATGTATGTGTTAGTGTGTTTGTTTGTGTTTAAGTGTGTGTTAGTGTGTGTTAGTGTCTGTTAATGTGTGTGTTAGTGTGTGTTGTGTGTTATTATGTGTTTGTGTTTGTGTATGTAAGTGTCAGTGTGTGTTTGTTTGTGTGTCAGTGTGTGTTAGTCTGTGTTAGTGTGTGTAAGTGTGTGTTAGTGTGTGTTAGTTTGTGTAAGTATGTGAAAGTGTAACTGTGTGTTAGTGTCTTTTAGTGTGTTTAAGTGTGTGTAAGTGTGGGTAAGTGTTTGTTATTGTGTATTAGTGTTTGTTTTTAAGTGTGTGTTAGTGTCCGTTGGTATGTGTTAGTGTGTAAGTTTGTGTAAATATGTGTTACACACACACAGACACACTCACACACACACGTAGATACTAGTACAATAAACAATATCTTGACCATCTAAAGCCCATAGTATATCAAGTTTGGTATTGTGAGTGTGTGTTTGTGTGTTTAAATGTGTGTAAGTATATGTTAGTGTGTGTAAGTGTGTTTTAGTTTGTGTAAGTGTGTGTTAGTGTGTGTTTGTGTATGTTAGTGTGTCTTAGTTTTTGTAAGTATGTTTAAGTGTGTTTAAATGTCTGTAAGTGTGTGTTAGTGTGTATTTTTGTGTGGGTTAGTGAGTGTTTGTTTGTGTAAGTGTCTGTTAGTGTGTGTTATTGTGTGTTTGTGAGTGTGTATGTGTATGTTTGCGGTAGTGTGTGTAAGTGTGTGTTCATGTATGTTAGTGTGTGTAAGTATGTGAAAGTGTGGGTGTAGGTGTTTATGTATGTGTTAGTGTGTTTGTTTGTGTGTAAGTGTGTGTTGTTGTGTGTTAATGTGTTGGTGTTTGTTTGTAGGTGTAACTGTGTGTTAGTGTCTGTTAATGTGTGTGTAAGTGTGTGTTAGTGTGTGTTGTATGTTATTATGTGTTTGTGTATGTAAGTGTGAGTGTGTGTTTGTGTGTGTGTCAGTGTGTGTTAGTCTGTGTTAGTGTGTGTAAGTGTGTGTTAGTGTGTGTTAGTTTGTGTAAGTATGTGAAAGTGTAACTGTGTGTTAGTGTCTTTTAGTGTGTGTTAGTGTGTGTTAGTGTGTTTAAGTGTGTGTTAGTGTGGGTAAGTGTTTGTTATTGTGTATTAGTGTTTGTTTTTAAGTGTGTGTTAGTGTCCGTTGGTATGTGTTAGTGTGTAAATGTGTGTAAGTTTGTTTAAATGTGTGTTACACACATACACACACACACAAACACACACACACGTAGATACTAGTACAATAAACAATATCTTGACCATCTAAAGCCCATTGTATATCAAGTTTGGTATTGACAGTGTGTGTTTGTGTGTTTAAATGTGTGTAAGTATATGTTAGTGTGTGTAAGTGTGTTTTAGTTTGTGTAAGTGTGTGTTAGTGTGTGTTTGTGTTTGTTAGTGTGTGTTAGTTTTTGTAAGTATGTTAAAGTGTGTTTAAATGTCTGTAAGTGTGTATTTTTGTGTGGGTTAGTGAGTGTGTATGTGTACGTTTGCGGTAGTGTGTGTAAGTGTGTGTTCATGTATGTTAGTGTGTGAAATAGTCTGTTGGTGTGTGTTAGTGTGTGTTTGTTTCTTTAAGTGTGTTTTGGTGTATGTTAGTGTGTGTAAATCTGTGTTGGTGTTTGTTAGTATGTGTTATTTTGTGTAAGTGTGTGTTCGTGTATGTTAGCGTGTTTTAGTAAGTGTTTGTATGTGTGAGATTTTTTTAGTGTCTGTTAATGTGTATTTGTGTGTTTAACTGTTCTTTAGTGTATGTTAGAGTGTGTTTTAGTGTGTGTAAGTATGTGTAAGTGTGTGTAAATGTGTGTTAGTGTTTGTTTGTATGTTTAAGTGTGTGTTAGTGTATGTTAGTGCGTGTAAGTATGTGTAAGTGTAGGTGTAGGTGTTTATGTATGTGTTATTGTGTTAGTGTGTGTTAATGTGTTGGTGTTTGTTTGTAGGTGTAACTGTGTGTTAGTGTTTGTTAATGTGTGTGTTAGTGTGTGTTAGTGTGTGTTGTGTGTTATTATGTGTTTGTGTTTGTGTATGTTAGTGTGAGTGTGTGTTTGTGTGTGTGTCAGTGTGTGTTAGTCTGTGTTAGTGTGTGTAAGTGTGTGTTAGGTTGTGTAAGTATGTGTAAGTGTAAATGTGTGTTAGTGTCTTTTAGTGTGTGTTAGTGTTTGTTAGTGTGTGTTAGTGTGTTTAAGTGTGTGTTGGTGTGGGTAAGTGTTTATTGTGTATTAGTGTTTGTTTTTAAGTGTGTCTTAGTGTCCGTTGGTATGTGTTAGTTTGTAAGTGTGTGTTAGTTTGTGTAAATGTGTGTT
>OX467709.1:6258624-6261124 GCA_950111635.1 Agelastica alni | reverse complement strand
TCTGTAAGTGTGTGTTAGTGTGTATTTTTGTGTGGGTTAGTGAGTGTTTGTGTGTGTAAGTGTCTGTTAGTGTGTGTTATTGTGTGTTTGTGAGTGTGTATGTGTATGTTTGCGGTAGTGTGTGTAAGTGTGTGTTCATGTATGTTAGTGTGTGAAAGTGTCTGTTGGTGTGTTTTAGTGTGAGTTAGTGTGTGTAATGGTGTGTTACTGTGTGTGTTAGTGTGTTTGTTTCTTTAAGTGTGTTTTGGTGTATGTTAGTGTGTGTAAATCTGTGTTGGTGTTTGTTAGTATGTGTTATTTTGTGTAAGTGTGTTAGTGTATGTTAGCGTGTTTTAGTGAGTGCTTGTATGTGTGAGATTTTTTTAGTGTTTGTTATTGTGTATTTGTGTGTTTAAGTGTTTGTTAGTGTATGTTAGAGTGTGTTTTAGTGTGTGTAAGTATGTGTAAGTGTGTGTAAATGTGTGTTAGTGTTTGTTTGTGTGTTTAAGTGTGTGTTAGTGTATGTTAGTGTGTGTAAGTGTGGGTGTAGGTGTTTATGTATGTGTTAGTGTGTTTGTTTGTGTGTAAGTGTGTGTTAGTGTGTGTTAATGTGTTGGTGTTTGTTTGTAGGTGTAACTGCGTGTTAGTGTCCGTTAATGTGTGTAAGTGTGTAAGTGTGTGTTAGTGTGTGTTGTGTGTTATTATGTGTTTGTGTTTGTGTATGTAAGTGTGAGTGTGTGTTTGTGTGTGTGTCAGTGTGTGTTAGTGTGTGTAAGTGTGTGTTAGTGTGTGTTAGTTTGTGTAAGTATGTGTAAGTGTCTTTTAGTGTGTGTTAGTGTTTGTTAGTGTGTGTTAGTGTGTTTAAGTGTGTGTTAGTGTGGATAAGTGTTTGTTATTGTGTATAAGTGTTTGTTTTTAAGTGTGTGTTAGTGTCCGTTGGTATGTGTTAGTGTGTAAGTTCGTGTAAATGTGTTTTACACACACACACACACACACACACTCACACACACACGTAAATACTAGTACAATAAACAATATCTTGACCATCTAAAGCCCATAGTATATTAAGTTTGGTATTGTGAGTGTGTGTTTGTGTGTTTAAATGTGTGTAAGTATATGTTAGTGTGTGTAAGTGTGTTTTAGTTTGTGTAAGTGTGTGTTAGTGTGTGTTTGTGTATGTAAGTGTGTGTTAGTTTTTGTAAGTATGTTTAAGTGTGTTTAAATGTCTGTAAGTGTGTGTTAGTGTGTGTTATTGTGTGTTTTTAAGTGTGTATGTGTATGTTTGCGGTAGTGTGTGTAAGTGTGTGTTCATGTATGTTAGTGTGTGTAAGTATGTGTAAGTGTGGGTGTAGGTGTTTATGTATGTGTTAGTGTGTTTGTTTGTGAGTAAGTGTGTGTTAGTGTGTTAATGTGTTGGTGTTTGTTTGTAGGTGTAACTGTGTGTTAGTGTCTGTTAATGTGTGTGTTAGTGTGAGCAAGTGTGTGTTGTGTGTTATTATGTGTTTGTGTTTGTGTATGTAAGTGTGAGTGTGTGTGTGTTAGTCTGTGTTAGTGTGTGTTAGTGTGTGTTAGTTTGTGTAAGTATGTGTAAGTGTAAATGTGTGTTAGTGTCTTTTAGTGTGTGTTAGTGTCCGTTGGTATGTGTTAGTGTGTAAGTGTGTGTAAGTTTGTGTAAATGTGTGTTACACACACAAACACACACACACACACGTAGATACTAGTACAATAAACAATATCTTGACCATCTAAAGCCCATAGTATATCAAGTTTGTATTGTGAGTGTGTTTGTGTGTTTAAATGTGTGTAATATATGTTAGTGTGTGTAAGTGTGTTTTAGTTAGTGTTATTGTGTGTTAGTGTGTGTTTGTGTATGTTAGTGTGTGTTAGTTTTTGTAAGTATGTTTAAGTGTGTATAAATGTCTGTAAGTGTGTATTTTTGTGTGGGTTAGTGAGTGTTTGTGTGTGTAAGTGTGTGTTATTGTGTGTTTGTGAGTGTGTATGTGTATGTTTGCGGTAGTGTGTGTAAGTGTGTGTTCATGTATGTTAGTGTGTGAAAGTGTCTGTTGGTGTGTGTTAGTGTGTGTTTGTTTCTTTAAGTGTGTTTTGGTGTATGTTAGTGTGTGTAAATCTGTGTTGGTGTTTGTTAGTATGTGTTATTTTGTGTAAGTGTGTGTTCGTGTATGTTAGCGTGTTTAAGTGAGTGTTTGTATGTGTGATATTTTTTTAGTGTCTGTTATTGTGTATTTGTGTGTTTAACTGTTTTTTAGTGTATGTTAGAGTGTGCTTTAGTGTGTGTAAGTATGTGTAAGTGTGTGTAAATGTGTGTTAGTGTTTGTTTGTATGTTTAAGTGTGTGTTAGTGTATGTTAGTGTGTGTAAGTGTAGGTGTAGGTGTTTATGTATGTGTTAGTGTGTTTGTTTGTGTGTGTTAGTGTGTGTTAATGTGTTGGTGTTTGTTTGTAGGTGTAACTGTGTGTTAGTGTCTGTTAATGTGTGTGTTAGTGTGTGTAAGTGTGTGTTAG
>OX467709.1:6251124-6253624 GCA_950111635.1 Agelastica alni | reverse complement strand
TGTTTGTTTCTTTAAGTGTGTTTTGGTGTATGTTAGTGTGTGTAAATCTGTGTTGGTGTTTGTTAGTATGTGTTATTTTGTGTAAGTGTGTTAGTGTATGTTAGCGTGTTTTAGTGAGTGCTTGTATGTGTGAGATTTTTTTAGTGTTTGTTATTGTGTATTTGTGTGTTTAAGTGTTTGTTAGTGTATGTTAGAGTGTGTTTTAGTGTGTGTAAGTATGTGTAAGTGTGTGTAAATGTGTGTTAGTGTTTGTTTGTGTGTTTAAGTGTGTGTTAGTGTATGTTAGTGTGTGTAAGTGTGGGTGTAGGTGTTTATGTATGTGTTAGTGTGTTTGTTTGTGTGTAAGTGTGTGTTAGTGTGTGTTAATGTGTTGGTGTTTGTTTGTAGGTGTAACTGCGTGTTAGTGTCCGTTAATGTGTGTAAGTGTGTAAGTGTGTGTTAGTGTGTGTTGTGTGTTATTATGTGTTTGTGTTTGTGTATGTAAGTGTGAGTGTGTGTTTGTGTGTGTGTCAGTGTGTGTTAGTGTGTGTAAGTGTGTGTTAGTGTGTGTTAGTTTGTGTAAGTATGTGTAAGTGTCTTTTAGTGTGTGTTAGTGTTTGTTAGTGTGTGTTAGTGTGTTTAAGTGTGTGTTAGTGTGGATAAGTGTTTGTTATTGTGTATAAGTGTTTGTTTTTAAGTGTGTGTTAGTGTCCGTTGGTATGTGTTAGTGTGTAAGTTCGTGTAAATGTGTTTTACACACACACACACACACACACACTCACACACACACGTAAATACTAGTACAATAAACAATATCTTGACCATCTAAAGCCCATAGTATATTAAGTTTGGTATTGTGAGTGTGTGTTTGTGTGTTTAAATGTGTGTAAGTATATGTTAGTGTGTGTAAGTGTGTTTTAGTTTGTGTAAGTGTGTGTTAGTGTGTGTTTGTGTATGTAAGTGTGTGTTAGTTTTTGTAAGTATGTTTAAGTGTGTTTAAATGTCTGTAAGTGTGTGTTAGTGTGTGTTATTGTGTGTTTTTAAGTGTGTATGTGTATGTTTGCGGTAGTGTGTGTAAGTGTGTGTTCATGTATGTTAGTGTGTGTAAGTATGTGTAAGTGTGGGTGTAGGTGTTTATGTATGTGTTAGTGTGTGTAAGTATGTGTAAGTGTGGGTGTAGGTGTTTATGTATGTGTTAGTGTGTTTGTTTGTGAGTAAGTGTGTGTTAGTGTGTTAATGTGTTGGTGTTTGTTTGTAGGTGTAACTGTGTGTTAGTGTCTGTTAATGTGTGTGTTAGTGTGAGCAAGTGTGTGTTGTGTGTTATTATGTGTTTGTGTTTGTGTATGTAAGTGTGAGTGTGTGTGTGTTAGTCTGTGTTAGTGTGTGTTAGTGTGTGTTAGTTTGTGTAAGTATGTGTAAGTGTAAATGTGTGTTAGTGTCTTTTAGTGTGTGTTAGTGTCCGTTGGTATGTGTTAGTGTGTAAGTGTGTGTAAGTTTGTGTAAATGTGTGTTACACACACAAACACACACACACACACGTAGATACTAGTACAATAAACAATATCTTGACCATCTAAAGCCCATAGTATATCAAGTTTGTATTGTGAGTGTGTTTGTGTGTTTAAATGTGTGTAATATATGTTAGTGTGTGTAAGTGTGTTTTAGTTAGTGTTATTGTGTGTTAGTGTGTGTTTGTGTATGTTAGTGTGTGTTAGTTTTTGTAAGTATGTTTAAGTGTGTATAAATGTCTGTAAGTGTGTATTTTTGTGTGGGTTAGTGAGTGTTTGTGTGTGTAAGTGTGTGTTATTGTGTGTTTGTGAGTGTGTATGTGTATGTTTGCGGTAGTGTGTGTAAGTGTGTGTTCATGTATGTTAGTGTGTGAAAGTGTCTGTTGGTGTGTGTTAGTGTGTGTTTGTTTCTTTAAGTGTGTTTTGGTGTATGTTAGTGTGTGTAAATCTGTGTTGGTGTTTGTTAGTATGTGTTATTTTGTGTAAGTGTGTGTTCGTGTATGTTAGCGTGTTTAAGTGAGTGTTTGTATGTGTGATATTTTTTTAGTGTCTGTTATTGTGTATTTGTGTGTTTAACTGTTTTTTAGTGTATGTTAGAGTGTGCTTTAGTGTGTGTAAGTATGTGTAAGTGTGTGTAAATGTGTGTTAGTGTTTGTTTGTATGTTTAAGTGTGTGTTAGTGTATGTTAGTGTGTGTAAGTGTAGGTGTAGGTGTTTATGTATGTGTTAGTGTGTTTGTTTGTGTGTGTTAGTGTGTGTTAATGTGTTGGTGTTTGTTTGTAGGTGTAACTGTGTGTTAGTGTCTGTTAATGTGTGTGTTAGTGTGTGTAAGTGTGTGTTAGTGTGTGGTGTGTGTTATTATGTGTTTGTGTATGTTAGTGTGAGTGTGTGTTTGTGTGTGTGTCAGTGTGTGTTAGTGTGTGTAAGTGTGTGTTAGTGTGTGTTAGGTTGTGTAAGTATGTGTAAGTGTAAATGTGTGTTAGTGTCTTTTAGTGTGTGTTAGTGTTTGTTAGT
>OX467709.1:6003624-6248624 GCA_950111635.1 Agelastica alni | reverse complement strand
CAGTGTGTGTTAGTCTGTGTAAGTGTGTGTTAGTGTGTGTTAGTTTGTGTAAGTATGTGTAAGTGTCTTTAAGTGTGTGTTAGTGTGTGTTAGTGTGTTTAAGTGTGTGTTAGTGTGGGTAAGTGTTTGTTATTGTGTATTGGTGTTTGTTTTTAAGTGTGTGTTAGTGTCCGTTGGTATGTGTTAGTGTGTAAGTTTGTGTAAATGTGTTTTACACACACACACACACACACACGTAAATACTAGTACAATAAACAATATCTTAACCATCTAAAGCCCATAGTTTATCAAGTTTGGTATTGTGAGTGTGTGTTTGTGTGTTATTATGTGTTTGTGTTTGTGTATGTAAGTGTGAGTGTGTGTTTGTGTGTGTGTCAGTGTGTGTTAGTCTGTGTTAGTGTGTGTTAGTTTGTGTAAGTATGTGTAAGTGTAAATGTGTGTTAGTGTCTTTTAGTGTGTGTTAGTGTGTGTTAGTGTGTTTAAGTGTGTGTTAGTAAGGGTAAGTGTTTGTTATTGTGTATTAGTGTTTGTTTTTAAGTGTGTGTTAGTGTCCGTTGGTATGTGTTAGTGTGTAAGTGTGTGTAAGTTTGTGTAAATGTGTGTTACACACACACACACACACGTAGATACTAGTACAATAAACAATATCTTGACCATCTAAAGCCCATAGTATATCAAGTTTGTATTGTGAGTGTGTGTTTGTGTGTTTAAATGTGTGTAAGTATATGTTAGTGTGTGTAAGTGTGTTTTAGTTTGTGTAAGTGTGTGTTAGTGTGTATTTTTGTGTGGGTTAGTGAGTGTTTGTGTGTGTAAGTGTGTTATTGTGTGTTTGTGAGTGTGTATGTGTATGTTTGCGGTAGTGTGTGTAGGTGTTTATGTATGTGTTAGTGTGTTTGTTTGTGTGTAAGTGTGTGTTGGTGTGTGTTAATGTGTTGGTGTTTGTTTGTAGCTGTAACTGTGTGTTAGTATCTGTTAATGTGTGTGTAAGTGTGTGTTAGTGTGTGTTAGTGTGTGGTGTGTGTTATTATGTGTTTGTGTATGTTAGTGTGAGTGTGTGTTTGTGTGTGTGTCAGTGTGTGTTAGTGTGTGTTAGTTTTTGTAAGTATGTTTAAGTGTGTTTAAATGTCTGTAAGTGTGTGTAAGTGTGTATTTTTGTGTGGGTTGGTGAGTGTTTGTTTGTGTAAGTGTCTGTTAGTGTGTGTTATTGTGTGTTTGTGAGTGTGTATGTGTATGTTTGCGGTAGTGTGTGTAAGTGTGTGTTCATGTATGTTAGTGTGTGTAAGTATGTGAAAGTGTGGGTGTAGGTGTTTATGTATGTGTTAGTGTGTTTGTTTGTGTGTAAGTGTGTGTTAATGTGTTGGTGTTTGTTTGTAGGTGTAACTGTGTGTTAGTGTCTGTTAATGTGTGTGTAAGTGTGTGTTGTGTGTTATTATGTGTTTGTGTATGTAAGTGTGAGTGTGTGTTTGTGTGTGTGTCAGTGTGTGTTAGTCTGTGTTAGTGTGTGTAAGTGTGTGTTAGTGTGTGTTAGTTTGTGTAAGTATGTGTAAGTGTAACTGTGTGTTAGTGTCTTTTAGTGTGTGTTAGTGTTTGTTAGTGTGTGTTAGTGTGTTTAAGTGTGTGTTAGTGTGGGTAAATGTTTGTTATTGTGTATTAGTGTTTGTTTTTAAGTGTGTTAGTGTCCGTTGGTATGTGTTAGTGTGTAAGTGTGTGTAAGTTTGTGTAAATGTGTGTTACACACACACACACACACACGTAGATACTAGTAAAATAAACAATATCTTGACCATCTAAAGCCCATAGTATATCAAGTTTGGTATTGTGAGTGTGTGTTTGTGTGTTTAAATGTGTGTAAGTATATGTTAGTGTGTGTAAGTGTGTTTTAGTTTGTGTAAGTGTGTGTTTGTGTATGTTAGTGTGTGTTAGTTTTTGTAAGTATGTTTAAGTGTGTATAAATGTCTGTAAGTGTGTGTTAGTGTGTATTTTTGTGTGGGTTAGTGAGTGTTTGTGTATGTAAGTGTCTGTTAGTGTGTGTTATTGTGTGTTTGTAAGTGTGTATGTGTATGTTTGCGGTAGTGTGTGTTCATGTATGTTAGTGTGTGAAAGTGTCTGTTGGTGTGTGTTAGTGTGTGTAAGTGTGGGTTAGTGTCTGTTGGTGTTTTTGTTAGAATGTGTTTGTGTAAGTGCGTATGTGTGTGTTAGTATGTTTTAGTGTGTGTTAATGTGTGTTAGTTTGTGTAAGTATGTGTAAGTATGTATAAATGTGTGTAAGTGTGTGTTTGTGTTAAAGTGTTTGTTAGAGTGTTTAAGTATGTGTAAGTGTGTGTAAATGTGTATTAGTGTGTGTTAGTGTGTGTTAGTAAGTGTGTGTTAGTGTGTGTAATTGTGTCTGTTAATGTGCGCGTGTATTAGTGTGTTGGTGTATGGTAGTGTATGTTAGTGTGTGCAAGTGTGTGTTTGTTTTCTTAAGTGTGTGTTAATGTGTGTTAGTTTGTGTTTGTATGTGTGAGTGTGTTTTAGTGTCTTTAAGTGTGTAAGTGTGTGTTATTGTGTGTCGGTAAGTGTAAGTGTGTGTTAATGTGTGTAAGTGTGTGTTAGTGTATGTTAGTGTGTGTAAGTGTATGTTAGTGTGTTTTAGTGTGTGTAAGTATGTGTAAGTGTGTATAATTGTGTGTTAGTCAGTGTAAGTGTGTGTTAATGTGTGTTAGTGTATGTTTGTGTGTGTTAGTGTATGTTAGTGTGTGTTAGAGTGTGTAAGTGTGTCTTATTGTGTGTAAGTGTGTGTTAGTAAGTGTTAGTGTGTGTTAATGTGTGTAAGTGTGTGTTAGTGTATGTTAGTGTGTGTTTGTGTGTGTAAGTGTGTATTAGTGTATGTTTGTGTGTGTTAGAGTGTGTTTGTGTGTGTAAGTTTGTGTTAGTTTATGTAAGTGTGTGTTAGTGTATGTTAGTGTGTTTTAGTGTGTGTGAGTGTGTTTTAGTGTCTGTAAGTGTGTGTTAGTGTGTGTTTGCGTGTTTAAATGTGTGTGAGTGTATGTTTGGGTATGTTAGTGTGTGTTAATGTGTGTAATTGTGTTAGTGTGTGTTATTGTGCATTTGTATTATTGTGTGTAGGTGTGTGTTAGTGTGTGTTATTTTGTGTAAATTGGTGTTAATGTGTGTGTAAATGTGTTTGTGTGTGTTGATGTGTGTTAATGTGCGTGTGTGTAAATGTGTGTTATTTTGTGTAAGTGTGTGTTAGTGTCTGTTAGTCTGTGTAAGTGTGTGTTAATGTGGGTAAGTGTCTGTTATTGTGTATTAGTGTTTGTTTATAAGTGTGTGTTAGTGTCCGTTGGTATGTGTAAGTGTGTGTAAATGTGTGTTAGTGTGTGTAAGTAAGTATAAGTGTGTGTAAGTGTGTTTGATGATGTGTATATCTATTAGTGTGTGCAAGTGTGTGTTAGTGTATGGCAGTGTGTTAAAGTGTGTTTTAGTGTGTGATATTGTGTGTTCAAGTGTGTGTTAGTGTATATTAGTGTATGTAAGTACGTGTTAGTTTGTGTGAGTATGTGTAAGTGTGTGTAAATGTGTGTTAATGTTTGTTTGTGGTATTAAATGTGTTTTAGTGTATGCTTGTGTGTGTTAGTGTGTGTTTGTATGTGTTAGTGTGTTTTTATAGGTTTAAATGTGTGTAAGTGTGTGTTTGTGTATGTTAGTGCGTGTAAGTGTTTGTTTGTGTATGTAATGGTGTGTTACTGTGTTTGTTTGTTTCTTTAAGTGTGTTTTGGTGTATGTTAGTGTGTGTAAATCTGTGTTGGTGTTTGTTAGTATGTGTTATTTTGTGTAAGTGTGTGTTAGTGTATGTTAGCGTGTTTTAGTGAGTGTTTGTATGTGTGAGATTTTTTTAGTGTCTGTTATTGTGTATTTGTGTGTTTAAATGTTTGTTAGTGTATGTTAGAGTGTGTTTTAGTGTGTGTAAGTATGTGTAAGTGTGTGTAAATGTGTGTTAGTGTTTGTTTGTGTGTTAAAGTGTGTGTTAGTCTGTGTTAGTGTGTGTTAGTTTGTGTAAGTGTAAATGTGTGTTAGTGTCTTTTAGTGTGTGTTAGTGTTTGTTAGTGTGTTTAAGTGTGTATTAGTGTGGGTAAGTGTTTGTTATTGTGTATTAGTGTTTTTTTTTAAGTGTGTGTTAGTGTCCGTTGGTATGTGTTAGTGTGTAAGTGTGTGTAAATGTGTGTTAGTGTGTGTTGGTGTGTGTGAGTGTGTGTTAGTAAGTATAAGTGTGTGTAAGAGTGTTTGTTGATGTGCATGTCTATTAGTGTGTGTTAGTTTGTGTTTGTGTGTTTAAGTGTGTTTTAGTGTTTGCTTGTGTGTGTTAGTGTTATTTTATGTGTTTAAATGTGTGTTAGTGTATGTTGGTGTTTGTTAGTGTGTATTAGTGTGTGTTAGTGTGGGTAAGTATGTGTAAATGTGTGTAAGTGTGTTTGTGTATGTTAGTGCGTGTTAATGTGTGTTTGTATGTGTAAGGGTGTTTTTGTATGTGTTAGGTTTTATGTGAGTGAGGCGTGGTCGGCCCTTCACTGCGACCCTTAGTAGGTCTATTGTGGCTTACCCCTAGAGGCTACAGTTCACCGCACAATCTAGCCCTTTTTACAAAGTTCATGGTTGTATAGGGTGAGATTTTTTTTAAAATCAGTAGGTTCTAGATTAGTGTAACTAAATATGTTGAACCTTATTCTTCCCAGGCCGGGGCATGAACATAGTATACGTTCAGCAGTTTCGTCATTCACGCAGCAGAACCGACAGTCCGTTTGTTGGTTTAGATCTATCTTTCTGAGGGGGTATCTCAGACAACAATGTCCCGTAAGCAGTCCTGTTAGAATACGCAGGTCATTTTTGCTCCATTCTAGGATCTGCTTAGTTGTGTTTTTCGAGGGTTGTAACGGTAAAAACGCCTTCGAGTGGGTTAGCCCTGGTATGTCGGACCAGTACGTGAGTATTTTCCTCTCCGCCCAGTCCGAAATAATTATTTTGGCGGCACTTGTGGTGACTCCAAAAACCGGTTCTGGTCCAGTGAACGCAGATTCGGCCCCTTGTTTTGCAAGGGTGTCGGCTTTTTCGTTTCCTTTCACCCCCTGGTGCCCAGGTACCCACAGTAGGGTCACCCTGTTGTTCGCACCAAGGTACTCTAAGGATTCGATGCAATTCCATACAAGTTTAGAATTTATCTTGTTGGAGCTCAGTGCTTTTAAAGCGGCCTGGCTGTCTGATATTATATTTATGTTTTTGTTTGCTAGAGATCTGTTGGTCAGCTCTCTTGCACACAATTCGATAGCGAATATTTCAGCATGAAAGATTGTGGCATACCTGCCAAGACTGGTTGATATTTCAATCTTTGGTTTCCTGCTGAAAACACCGGCCCCAACTCCATCTGGGGTTTTTGAGCCGTCTGTGTACATTACGTATTTAGTCTCTGGGATTTGTCCCCTCATCCATTCGTCTCTCTTCGGAAAGAGGACTTTGAACGACTTTTCTACGTGTATTTTTGTGGCTAGCAAGTCAGGAACCATCCCGAAAATTTGGTGGTTTTTTGTTTCACTCAGTATCCCGGAGTAATCCCCGAGTTGCTCTCCATTTATTTGCTTTTCCAAATACAGGAATCTATAGAAAGCTATCCTGGCCTCCCTCTCTAAGAGAATATCTAGGGGAGGGAGATGTAGGAAGTGTTCCATCGCTGCCGTTGGTGTGCCTGGACATAGCTCCAGTTATGGCCAGGCATGCCAGCCGCTGAAGGCCAGCAAGCTTTGCTCTAGCTGTCTGTTGTAACCCTTTGGTTCACCAGACTACTGAACCATACGTGACCATAGATATTATCATTGTTTGATAAATCCAGTAAATCTGTATGGGGTTCATTCCATAAGATTTGCCACATACTCTTCTGAGATTCCAGAGAGAAAACCTGGCTTTGATTATTGTTTTTTCCAAGTGGGCGTTCCAGGTGAGTCTTTTATCCAGAACTACACCCAGGTATTTTACTTCTGTCGCAAATAGAATGCTCTCTCCGTATAGGACAGGCTGCCGAAACTTTTCTAGCTTTTTACTTTTCGTTAAAGGAATAATTACCGTTTTTCGGGGGTTTACAGACATTTGTTCCCTCTCGCACCATCTGTATACTGTGTTAAGGGCTTCTTGGAGGACGTTTAAGATCGTCGCTTTAAATTTACTTCTAACTATTATAACCAGATCAACCGCATAGCATTAAAAATCTACTCCCTGCATGGAAAGCTCGAGAGTCAGCACAGAGTCGACTAGAAGAGACCACATTAGGGGGGAAAGTACCCCGTCTTGTGGACACCCCTTCGCCGCCCTGAACCTAACCGACTCTCCATGCAGTGATGATATTATATATCTGTTTTCAATCATGTTTTTGATCCAGTTACAGATTTTACTGTCTATCCCTCTATCCCTAATTGATGTATAGAGTGACTGTGGTAAGGCGTTATTAAACGCTCCTTCTATATCTAGAAAAGCTGCCGGCGCAATTTCCTTATGTTTAAGGGAATAGCCGATCTTTCCTACTGGATTGTTTAGAGCTAAATCCGTAGATTTGCCTGTTTGGTAGGCATATTGGTGGGGGTTTAAGGGATGTTCCCAAAGATTCCCCTCTCTAATATGTCTATCAATAATTATTTCCAGAGTTTTCATTAAGAATGAGGTAAGGCTGATCGGCCAGAAGGATTTGGGTAGGAAATGATTCACCGTACCCGTTTTACGTATGTATACAACTCTCGCCGTTGACCAGCCCAGCGGAATATAACTCCACGCCAAACTCGCTCTGAATAGTTTAACCAGAAGAGGTAGTAAAATTTCGCTGCCCTTCTGAATGAGGGCAGAGAAAACACCATCCTCCCCTGGAGACTTAAATGGGGAGAAATAATTCACCGCCCATTATACAGATGTTGGGGTGACCACTTTTGAAACCTTTCTCCAGTCCTCCCTTTTGGGTCGTGATGTCGATCCCATTGAGAGTGGAATTTGCTCCTGGTCCCTCAGAAGCAGACTGTCGGGAAAGTGGGTTTGCAAGAGAGTCTCTAACGTTTGCCTACCAGAGTCCGTAAAAGAGCCATCTGGTCGTTTTATCGATCCAATCTCTTGCGTCGGATCTCTGGCGAGAGCCTTGTGGATTCTTGTGCTGGCAGGTAGATCTGATATACTCTGACAGAACCTCCTCCAGGATTCTCTTTTAGCTTTCCTTATTTCTTTGTTATAAGTCGTTAGAGCTGTACGATAGATTTCCCGGCAACCTGTTTCTTTAGCTCGATTGAAGAGACGTCGAACTTCTTTTCTTTGCTTGTCTAAGCTTCTGCTCCACCAGGGTGTACCTTTATGGTCCCTCTTCTCCTTTAATGGGCAGTTTTCCTTATAGGCCGTTAGAAGGGCGGATGCGGTATGCTCATTCGCCGCTTCTATTTCGGCTCTATTTTGTATAGTGCTATTACCGTTACCTAGGTGCTGTTGGAGGGATTCACAGTACCCTTTCCAATCTGTGCATTTTGGATCTCGAAATTGCACTATCGAACGTTGTCCTATTCTCACGTCAAATTGTATGTGTCTATGATCTGAGCATGAGGGCTGGGTAGATACCTGCCAGTTAACTATTTTGGTACTCATAAACTGTGTACTAATAGTTATGTCTAGAACTTCTCCGCGAATTCTGTTCACGAAGGTTGGTTCCGAGCCTACGTTGTTGTCTGCTAGCCCTTCCCCTAATATATAATTATATAAGTACTCACCTCTTTCATTGATGTCGCTGCTGCCCCAATCATAATGGTGGGAATTTGCGTCACATCCAATGATCAGTTGCCTGTTGTTCCTTTTGCAGAAGGCGACTAGATCTCGCACTGCTGCTGGAGGAAGGTGTTCTTTTCGGTCTCCAGGGAAGTAAGCAGAGCAGACGATTACATCTACACTACTGTCTCCTCCTGAGATCGAAAGCTGTGCTGCAACCACATCAGGGGTGCAAAACTCTGTTAACATAAAATAGTTCATGTTTTTTCTGATGAGTATGCATGCTCTTGGCTTACCACCTAGGGTACACGCTATTAACTTACCGGAGCAGTTTCCTAGGCCGCTTATTCTGCCTGTATTGGAAGTCCAGGGTTCCTGGATTAGTGCCACATCGAGTTGCTTCTTGGAGAACCTCCTGCTGAGGACATATGAAGCCGCTCTAGCATGTTGGATGTTCGCCTGGAGAAATTGGATGTGGTTAGCCATTTCTACTTAAAGGTAGAGTGGGGAGGTTTACTTTCCTTCCCCGCATTGTTTCCTGGTGTAGGCCGTTTTGTCGGCGCTTTACCATGAAGGGTTTTTTTCCCTTTTCCGGCTTTTTTGCTGGTTTTGGCTGGCCTTTTCAGTCCCGCTGTCGCCGCCGAGGTAGCTTTACCTTCCTCTTTGGTTCTAACGGTTACCTCCGAAGACTTTAGAATTTCCACTGATGATGGATCTTTCTTGGCTTCCTTGGACCGGAATTGCACCTGTCCAAAGCCAAAATATGGGCAAAAATTTAGCCACTCCAAATCTTTAATGGATACCTCATCCATTGAGAACGTCCACATTTGACCAGGTCCTGCGTTTTCCCTGAGTAGAATGGTCCACTACTGGGTATGCAGGGTACGGTTCATCTTCCGCAGACGGTTGGTTACCTGTTCTCCCGTCAGTCTGGGTAGTCCCTCATCGTCTGGGATGAAAGCCACACAGATGTGGGGTTTCGGTATGTCTTCCTTCTGAACCAACTTCAGCTGGGCGTTTTCCCAGGGTTGAAGGGAGCATATCACTTCCTTTATCCACTTGACCGTCTCAATGTCCGTACAGGACAGAAGGAGGATTCCAGGTCGAATGGTGCAGCTCTGGAATCGCACTTGTGGACCATCGTCCGGTAGTTTGTCTACAGTGTCCATAATGGATCGCTGTAGCAGCCGTAGCTGTTCGTTTGACAGCTGAGAATTTGGGTGTTGTGGGTGGATTATGCCCACCTTGATGCCCTGAGCTATAGCTGCAAAGGAGCGTTTTTGCTCGTTCGGGTCCTCCATAGTGCGTGGCTTTTTCGCCGCCGCTTCTAGGGTGCTACCATCCGAGCGTATTCGCTTGCTGGTAAGAGCAGGGGGGGATTGATCCCCGCTCCTTTTCTCATCCCGCTCTTTTAGTATTTGATTTAAGGCGGTTTTGTAAGGTACCCCGCTCTTGATCAATCGGCTAAGACGTTTTCTCGTCGCGCCGGTAAGTTTGACCTTCTTGTCCCTCTCAGCTTCCTGCGAGATTTGGTTGCTAGGAGGGTTTGTAGTAGACACCTCCATTTGCATTTGTTCGTCTGCGAGAAGATTGCCTTCGTCGCAGATGGTTTTAATGTTTTTAGAATTTAGGTTACTCATATAGTTCCCATGAGTAGCTAGAGAAAAAATGGTCGACTACGGCAGAGCTTTGCATTACCGTAGCAAGGCAAAAATACTACCGGGAGGTTGCCTGGTATCCCAGAGGCTCCGTTTGCGATATCTGTTTGGGGCAGGCACAGATATCATACATATAGTACGCCACTTGGCACAGGTCGCATGACACCTTGAGCAAAGCCTAATGATCGCGGTAAGCTTGGCTGGCTTAAAACAAACCAACCGCACCTTTCTAGTTTTAATACAAGGAAGTGAGCTCCCTTGTACTCAAAGGTAGTAATGATATAGCCACTGCCCTATATCACGTCCTTAGTTAATCCGCGGGTGTTTATTCTTTAATATTAGACACCTTTCCTGTAAGCCAGGAAATTCCCTATCGGCCATTAAGACGCGCCGTGTTGGGGTTAAGGACATCCCCGCACGGTACTGTGTGTGTTTGTTTCTTTAAGTGTGTTTTGGTGTATGTTAGTGTGTGTAAATCTGTGTTGGTGTTTGTTAGTATGTGTTAGTGTGTGTTATTTTGTGTAAGTGTGTTAGTGTATGTTGGCGTGTTTTAGTGTGTGTTTGTATGTGTGAGATTTTTTTAGTGACTGTTATTGCGTATTTGTGTGTTTAAGTGTATGTTAGTGTGTTTTAGTGTGTGTAAGTATGTGTAAGTGTGTGAAAATGTGTGTTAGTGTTTGTTTGTGTGTCTAGGTGTGTGTTAGTGTATGTTAGTGTGTGTAAGTATGTGTAAGTGTGGGTGTTGGTGTTAATGTATGTGTTAGTGTGTAAGTGTGTGTTAGTGTCCGTTGGTATGTGTTAGTGTGTGTAAGTGTGTGTTAGTGTGTGCTAATGTGTAAGTGTTTGTTTGTAAGTGTAACTGTGTGTTAGTGTCTGTTAATGTGTGTAAGTGTGGATTAGTCTGTGTTTGTAGGTGTTAGTGTGTGTTAGAGTGTGTTGTGTGTTATTGTGTGTTTGTGTATGTAAGTGTGAGTGTGTGTTTGTGTGTGTGTCAGTGTGCGTTAGTGTGTGTTAGTTTGTGTAAGTGTGTGTTATTGTACGTAAGTGTGTGTTTGTGTGTGTGAGTGTGTGTTTGTGTATGTTAGTGTGTGTTAAAGTGTGTAGGTATGTGTAAGTGTGTGTAAATGTGTGTTAGTGTGTATAATTTTTTTTTATTGTGTATAAGTGTTTGTTTGTAAGTGTGTGTTAGTGTCCGTTGGTATGTGTTAGTGTGTGTAAATGTGTGTTGGTGTGTTAGTGTGTGTTAGTAAGTATAAATGTGCGTTGGTGTGTGTAAGTGTGTTTGTTGATGTGCATGTCTATTAGTGTGTGCAAGTGTGTGTTAGTGTGTAAGTGTGTTAGTGTTTGGTAGTGTGTTTTTGTGTATTTTAGTGTCTGTTGGTGTGTGTTAGTGTGTGGTAGTTTTTGTGTATATGTGTAAGTGTGTGTAATTGTGTGTTAGTGTTTGTTTGTGGGGTTAAGTGTATTTTAGTGTATGTTGGTGTGTGTTAGTGTTTTTAGTGTGTGTTAGTGTGAGTAAGTTTGTGTAAATGTGTGTGAGTGTGTGTTAGTGTGTGTTTGTGTATGTTAGTGTGTGTTAGTGTGGGTTTGTGTGTGTAAAGGTGTGTTAGTGACTGTAACTGTGTGTTTTAGTGAGTGTTTGTTTTTTTAAGTGTGTTTTAGTGTATGTTGGTGTGTGTAAATCTGTCTTGGTAATTGTTAGTATGTGTAAGTGTGTGTTAGTGTATTTTAGTGTGTTTTAGTGTGTGTTTGTATGTGTAAGTGTTTTTTAGTGTCTGTTAGTGTGTATTTGTGTGTTTAAGTGTGTGTTAATATTTAAAAGTGTGTGTTAATTTGTGTGAGTGTGTGTTAGTTTGTGTAAGTATGTGTAAATGTGTGTTAGTGTTTGTTTGTGTGTTTATGTGTGTGTTAGTGTATGTTAGTGTGTGTAAGTATATGTAAATGTGGGTGTTAATGTATGTGTTGGTGTGTTTGTGTGTGTAAGGGTGTGTTAGTGTCTGTTAGTGTGTAAATGTGTGTTAGTATTGTGTTTGTGAGTGTAAGTGTGTGTATGTGTCCGGTGGTGTGTGTTAGTGTATGTAATTGTGTGTTTATGTATGTTAGTGTGTGTTTGTGTGTGAAAGTGTCTGTTGGTGTGTTTTAGTGTGTGTAAGTGTGTGATAGTGTCTGTTGGTGTTTTTGTTAGTGTGTGTTTGTGTGTTTAAGTCTGTGTTAGTATATGTTAGTGTGTGTTAGTTTGTGTAAGTATGTGAAAGTGTGTGTTAGTGTGTATTTTTGTGTGTGTAAGTGTCTGTTAGTGTGTGTTTGTGTGTGTGAGTGTGTTGTAGTTTCTGTAAGTTTGTGTTAAAGTGTGTGTTGGAGTGTGATTATGTTGTATGTGTTAGTTTTTGTATGTGTGTTAGTGTGTTTAAGTAAGTGTAAGTGTGTGTTAGTGTGTGTTTGTGAGTTAAAGTGTGTTTTAGTGTCTGTTAGTGTGTGTAAGTTTGTGTTTGTGTGTTTATATGTGTGAGTGTGTTTTAGTGTCTGTAAGTGTGTCTTAGTGTGTGTTTGTGTGTTTTAATGTATGTAAGTTTGTGTTGGTGTGTGTTTGTATTGTGTTTCTGTGTGTTAGTTACTGTTAGTGTGTGTTGGTGTGTAAGTGTTTGTTAGTGTGTGTTAGTGTTTGTGTTTAAGTGTGTTAGTGTCCGTTTATATGTGTTAGTGTGTGTAAATGTGTGTTATTGTGTGTTAATGTGTTGGTGTTTGTTTGTAAGTATAACCGTGTGTTAGTGTCTGTTGGTGTGTGTAAGTGTGTGTGTTGGTGTGTGTTAGTGTGTGTCAGTGTGTGTTAGTGTGTGTTAGTGTGTGTTAGTTTGTGTAAGTTTGCGTTATTGTATGTAAGTGTGTTTTACTGTGTGTGTGTTAGTGTGTTTTAGTGTCTGTTAGTGTGTGTTTGTGTGTTTAAGAGTGTGTGTAAGTGTGTGTTAGTGTATGGTAGTGTATTTTAGTGTGTGTAAGTATGTGTAAATGTGTGTAAGTGTGTGTTAGCGTGTGTTTGTGTGTTATTGTGTGTTTGTGTATGTTAGTTAGAGGTATTATCTGGTGAAGGTGTGTGATAGTGCTCCCACTGTTTTTTAAAATTAATATGGTTTATTCCTTATGGATAATTTAGAAATTTTTATCAAACTCTGCAGAAAGTTGTGCTGCAACTAAGAATGTGAATGTCACCAAAATTCAATAGTTTCTTTATGCATAAACAACAATCAATGTGCAGCGAATTAAACAACAACAGTGCATGAAAACCAAACATTAACGGCACTCAGTGATAAAAAGTTCACACTACAAAAAAGGGTCTTTCTACACCTGCTTCATTCAAGATACCAGGTCAGGTCTCAGGTTATTTTCCAAGATGATTGAGTGTTATAAATGTAAGGTAAATAAACCTGATGAGACTAATGAAATGTTTCCATGTGACAGCTGTAAACGTTGGAGATGTGCTAATTGTGCAGATCTATCTGCCTCTGAAATTCGATGTTTGGCATTGAAAAAGCGAAAAATGATGTTCTTTTGTGACGATTGTGAAAAAGGAATCCTAATGATTCCAACTCTAATTAAGAAAATCAGTGAAATGCAGGTGCAAATTGAATCAATAAAGCAGTCAAGAAGGTCAATACAGGAAGAATCATCGACTTTGGATAATGAGGATATAATTATCGAAATGATGGAAAGACAGTCACGCATGTCAAACTTTATAATCTACAATGTAAAAGAGCCCCAACACAGTACACAAGCTGAACGGATTGTTAAAGATAAGGATTGCATATTAAATATACTTGAGAACATCAACATCAAAAAAGGAAAACTAAATCACTTCAGATTAGGAAAATTCTTACCCACAAAGGTACGGCCATTGAAGGTAGTTCTAGAATCTCCGTCTGATGCCAAATTTGTTTTCAAAAATAAACACTTAGTGAAAATACCAAGTATTAAGATTTTCAGTGATCAAACTAAAGCACAAAGGGATTACTTACAACAAATCAAACAGCGATTACAAGAAATTATAGCAAATGGCGATAACACTAAAACTATCAAATTTATCAACAATAAACCAACAATTGTAAAGAAAACAACAAATAAAGTGCAAAAAAACTATAAGAGGTTTCTAGTATACAATTGAACACTGACATAATATACTTAAACATTCAATGTCTGTTAATGAACAAGGATCAGATTGAAGGAAGTTTAATTTGTTATAATCCTAAAATTATATTGGTAAGTGAGGCGAGAACAACAAATGATATTGAACTGAATGAAATTAAGATAGATAATTATAACTGTATAAGATGTGACTCTAGAAGTAGGCACACTGGTGGCAAATAATAGTAAAACCCTATTAGATTATGTGTTGTTAAACCAAAGGAATATTTCAGCGAAAGTACATGCAAGTCCTGCGATAACGGATCACTCAGTAATTTCTGTTAACATTTTTAATGAACGCGACAGTGATAAAAAAACAAAAAAATTTAGAAACCTTAACAGTAATAATTTGCTATCGATAAATATTGAACTGCTACAAGCAAATTGGTCACTTAATTCCATTGAGGGGGATTGGATATATAAAAAAATTTTTGAAACTTGTGAAAATGTAATTAATACGATATCTCCAATTCAAGTTGTGAAATTTAAAAATAACTTACCATGGTTCGACAGCTCTGTGTTTGAAAAAATCAAGGAAAGAGATAGATGTTACAGGGAATTCAAAAATAGTGTTGGTATTGATAGAGAAAATAAATGGAAAATCTTTAAGAAACAAAGAAATGAAGTAGTTCAGTTATTGAAAAATAAAAAAACTGAATATTACTATGAAAAAATAGACAGGTATAAGAATAATGCTACACAAATGTGGAAAACACTCAAAAAACTGGTTGATAAAAATGTACGGGAGATTCCCAACTGTATCCAATTTCAAAATGAGGATGAAATGATGATTATCCGCGATGATTCAGAAATGGCTAATAATTTTAATGAATATTTTGTTGACAGTATTGTCAAAATCATGGAAGGACTTAATGGTGAGCAATTATGGTGTAATCTCAATCATAATATGTATCTTGAATTTTCAGAGTTCAAACCTATAACACTCAGAGAAATGAACACTGTAGTCTCTTCTCTGGATAATAAATGCAGCTTGAATGAGATCCTCAATGCTAAAATTTTGAAAAAAATTTTTGAATCTATTGGACATGTTATCTTAAATCTCATTAATACGTCACTTGAAAAATCAAAAATTCCAGAATTATTAAAAGTTAGCACTATTATTCCAATTGCCAAGATTTCTAACACAACCCTTGCAAGTGAATTTAGACCCGTAAACACATTACCACCTATAGAAAAAAATTTGGAAACTGTAGTGTATACTCAATTACTGGATCACATTGAGCATGATGATATTTTGATTAATAATCAATCCGGTTTTCGTAAACAGCATTCTTATGAGACAGCATTGCAGCTCTCTATGACTAAGTTTAAAAGGGACAAAGATGATGGTAAATATGTTGAAGCAGTTTTCTTGGATCTCAAAAGAGCTTTTGAGACCATTGACCGAAATATACTGTTGAACAAATTGTTTCAATACGGAATTAGGGGTAAAGTACTAAAATGGTTTGAAAGTTACTTACATGATAGAAAGCAGAGAGTTAGAGTTAGGGATGCAACTTCAAGAGAAATTGGCAACAACCTTGGGGTACCGCAGGGAAATGTTCTAGGACCACTCCTCTTCATACTATATCTGAATGATATTGACCTTTTTGTGAATTGTGAGTTCATAAATTTATTTGCTGATGACACACTATTAGCTTGTAGTTATTCATGTCTTAACACTGCTTTACAAAAGATGAATAATGTTCTAATAAGTGTAAGTAAATATATGATGATTAATAAGCTGAAACTCAATGTCACAAAAACCAAGGCGATGATCGTGACAACTAAATACAAATATAAGCAGATAAATGTTAATGACATTGATATAAGGATTGATAACGAGTAAATTGAAATCGTAACAACTGTCAAGTATTTGGGCTTCCAACTGGATAATTTACTTACTTTCGATGCACACTTTATATATATTGCTAAACAAATTTCGAAAAAAATATACTTTTTTCAAGAATTGCGAAGCATTTATCTATGGATACAAGAATCACTGTGTACCGGTCAATTTTGCTACCTCATTTTGACTACTGTGCAACTTTACTATATTAATTCAATCTAAATAAAATGACACAGCTTCAACAACTACAGAATAGAAGCATGAGGATTATTTTGAGCTGCAATCGCTATACCCCCATTTCAATAATGTTGAATACATTACATTGGCTACCAGTCTCTAAACGACTTTACTTCCTAACAATGATATTTATTTATAAAATAATACATAATGAAGCACCTTCTTACTTTCGTGATTATGTTGATTTCAAATACGAGATTCACAATCATTTCAACCTTAATTTGAACAATATTAATGTGACTAGAGTAATGTGACTCTAGTGGATCTTGTAAAAACTTCAGACAAAATTGTTGATACATATAAGAGAACTAAATTAGAACTTTTTTTTATCTGCAATGTTACTCTTATTATCCAGTTTACTGTTAAATCTTATAGGATTAATAATTAAATTGTTATACTTTCCTTTTTTACACTGTATGGAATTATAACTGTTTTTATATTTCATTGTAATAATTTTTATATTTAATTGTAATAATGTTATTCTTATTACTACAGATTAATAACCTATTTAACAGATCATTCATATAGTATGATTATATTGTTATTTATGTATACATATATTAAAGTTTTTTGTATATTAGGGAAACCTACTTAATAAATATTTCTTCTTAGTGTGTGTAAGGGTGTGTTTGTTTGTTTAAGTGTATATTTGTGTGTGTAAGTGTGTGTTAGTGTCTGTTAGTGTGTGTTTGTGTGTGTAAGTGTGTTTTAGTGTCTGTAAGTGTGTGTTAAAGTGTGTTTTAATGTGTGTTAGTGTGTGTAAGTGTATGTCAGTGTGTGTTAGTGTATGTTGGTGTTTTAGTTAGTGTGTTTGTGTAAGTATGTGTGTGTGTTAGTGTGTATTTGGGTGTTAGATTGTGTTATTGTTTGTTTGTGTGTTAAAGTGTGTTTTAGTGTCTGTTATTGTGTTTAAGTATGTGTAAGGGTGTTTTAGTGTCTGTTAGTGTGTGTTTAAGTGTGTTTTAGTGTATGTAAGAATGTTAATGTGTGTTAGTGTGTATTTGTGTGTATTTGTATTGTGTTTTTGTGTGTTGGTGTGTGTAAGTGTCTGTTGGTATGTGTTAATGTAGTAGTGTTTGTTTAAAAGTGAAATTGTGTGTTAGTGTCTGTTGGTGTGTGTTAATGTGTGTAAGTCCGTGTTAGTCTGTGTTAGTGTGTGTTAGTGTTTGTGTATGTAGGTGTGAGTGTGTGTGTTAGAATGTGCTAGTGTGCGTAGGTGTGTTTTAGTGTGTGTTAGTTTGTGTAAGTGTGTCTTTGTGTGTGTGAGTGTGTTTTAGTGTCTGTAAGTGTGTTAGTGTGTGTTTAAGTGCGTGTTGGTGTATGTTAGTGTGTGTAAGTGTGTGAAAATGTGTGTTAGTTTGTGTAAGTGTCAGTTGGTGTGTGTTTGTGTGTTTTAGTCTGTGTTAGTATGTGTTAGTTTGTGTAAGTGTGTTAGTATATATATGTGTGTTTTATTGTGTGTTTAAATGTGTTTTAGTATATGTAAGTGTCTGTTAGTGTGTGTTAGTGTTAGTTTGTATATTAATGTCTGTTGTTGTGTGTTGATGTGTGGAAGTGTGTGTAAGTCTTTGTTAGTGTGTGTTATTGTGTGTGTGTTAGTGTGTTTTGGTGTGTGTTAGTTTGTGTAATTGTGTTAGTGTATGTATGTGTGTTTTAGGGTCTGTAAGTATGTCTTAGTGTGTGTTTGTATGTTTTAGTGTATGTAGTGTGTTAGTGTGTGTTTGTGTTGATGTATGTTAGTGTGTGTTAGTGTGTGTAAGTATGAGTAAGTGTGTGTAAATGTAGGTTAGTGTGTGTAAGTGTGTGTGTTGATGTGCGTGTGTATTAGTATGTGTAAGTGTGTCTTGGTGTGTGTAAGTGTGTGTTAGTGTGTGTAAGTATGTGTAAATGTGTTTAAGTGTGTCTTGGTGTGTGTAAGTGTGTGTTAGTGTATGGTAGTGTGTGTTAGTGTGTGTAAGTATGTGTAAGTATGTGTAAATGTGTGTAAGTGTGTGTTAGTGTGTGTTTGTGTGCAAGTGTGTGTTAGTGTGTGTTTGTGTAAATGTGTGTTGGTGTGTGTTAGAGTGTGTCAGTGTGTGTGTTCGTGAGTGTAAGTGTGTGTATGTGTTCGGTCGTTTGTGTTACTTTGTGTAAGTGTGTGTTTATGTATGTTAATGTGTGTTTGTGTGTGTGTAAAATTGTCGGTTGGTGTGTGTTGGTGTTTGTAAGTGTGTGTAAGTGTCTGTTGGTGTTTTTGTTAGTGTGTGTTTGTATAAGTGTATATGTGTTAGTGTGTGTTTGTGTGTTTAAGTGTGTGTTAGTGTATGTTAGTGAGTGTTACTGTGTGTTAGTTTGTGTAAGTATGTGTAAGTGTGTATAAATGTGTGTTAGTGTGTGTTAGTGTTTGTTTGTGTGTTTAAGTGTGTGTAAGTGTGTATAAGTATGTGTAAGTTTGTGTTAATAAGTGTTTATGTGTGTAAGTGTGTTAGTGTATGTATGTGTGTTTTAGTGTGTGTTATGTGTTTAAGTGTATTTTAGTGTTTGTAAGTGTGTGTTGGTGTGTGTTAGTATTGTGTTTCTGTGTGTTAGTGTGTGAGTGTGTTTTAGTGTCTGTAAGTGTGTTAGTGTGTGTTTGTGTTATTGTATGTTAGTGTGTGTTAGTGTGTGTAAGTATGTGTAAGTGAGTGTAAATGTGGGTTAGTGTGTGTAAGTGTGTGTAAATGTGTGTGTTGATGTGCGTGTGTATTAATATGCGTAAGTGTGTTTAAGTGTGTGTTTGTGTGTGTAAGGTATTTGTTAGTATCTGTTAGTGTGTAAGTGTGTGTTAGTGTGTGTAAGTTGTCACGTGCCTATTTTTTCCCCTCTTCTTCTTCTTCTTCTTATGATGCTGTCTTCCGTCGAAGGTTGGCGATCATCATGATTATTTGCATTTTGTTGACTGCTGATCTGAAAAGATGATTTGATGAACAGTTGAACCATTCTCTTAGGTTGCGGAGCCACGACATTCGTCTTCTTCCCACGCTACGCTTCCCTGCAATCTTTTCCCCTCTACAGTTCCATTATTAATTGGGTCTCTGATAGTTTTGTATTCCTCAGGTACTCGTAAATAGTTTCGCTTACCGTATTTTGTTGTAATTTAAATATATCACTCGTTGTAAATAGTGTTGCATACCTTGTAGTGATAGGATTCAATTATTAATGGCTGTAACATTTTTGTTAATCGATGGAAATGAAGTGAGGGTTTTTGTTATTAGATTTTTGCTTTGATTTTTGGCCTCGATTGTCGTGTGTTGTCAGCTATATTATTGTTTGGTTTGCATTTCTGTGTGGATGGGCTGGCTATCAACACGGACGAGCGCGATTATGAGTTTGGAACATAGATTTGCGAAGATTGTTGGCTGACGCTTGTCCCGTGTCATTTCTGATATCCGGCCTGGGAGTGAGTAGTTTGGGGAGTCGCTTGGTGTCAGTCGTCGAAGTCGTGTGAGAGTTTTTGGAACGATTTGATATTAACACGTGTGCAGAACCTCTACGGTTTTTCTTTCATATCTGGCTGTATTTGGGCCATCTTAATTGGATTTTAAAGAAAATCCATTTAATTTTTAACTGGACCATTCTATCTTACCTTTGTTGTTGATATTTTGGATTTTGGTATCGAGTTAAAATATCCGCATGCGGGATCTGATGTAGGGAAGCCATTGTGAAGTAGCAGGTGAAGTTTCATAATAAATCCGGCCACAGGAGTAGGCCACAGAATTAGTGAATTCGTATACCCAAAGGTTACAAGTGATTTATTTTAGAATAGTTAAACGACGTGATTTGTTTTTGACACCGCGATTAAGTTTTGTTTTAATTTATTAATATGGTACACTGTTGAAAACTATTTATTGCATTGGATAATATGCCAAGGCTGAACTTTGATTAAAGTAATATTCTCAATAGTTCTTTGTGTCCAAGTAAAAACGTTTTCTTCATACTTATTTGTAAATATCCTACAATATTGCTATTTTAAAGGACAGCCATCGTAAAAAGAAATATTTTTAAATAAGCTCGATTGTTTTAACAGTGTAAATATTTATGTAAATAAAAATAAAAAAAAACGTGATTAAATTAGCAGCCGTACGTGAACGTTGATGAAGTATTGTTAAAAAAATGACTTGTATACGTTTTTTTGGTAACCTGATAAGGTTTGTCATTCTTACCTTTGTTTTAATTATTTTATGGAATCGTAAACTTTGGATTTTTGATTTATTGTTGTCTCATAAAGTTGTAAATTTTAAAGTTTCGATTTATTGTGGGCTGTTAATTTTGATTATATGTGTTATAATTTTGTTATTGAGCTGTGTATTTTAATTTATTGTGTGAGTAAAGTATTCAATATATTTTTGCTATAATTTTATTTATTTGGTTCACCATAATCCTAGTTGTTTATCGTGTGGCTCTGCTAGTGCCTATAAGACCTAGGGGTTTCCGGCTTGAACCGTCTAAGTCGGTGGCGCAGCTCACTTTTATATTTTTTTTTCTTCTACCCTCTACGGCTGAGCTCGGGAATAATTTGCCAGTAGAGAGACCACTGGCAGAGTACTCTTTAGAGAACGAAAAAGACGTGGCAGTGTTAGTTTGTGTGTTAGTGTCTGTTGGTGTGTGTTAGTCTGTGTTAGTGTGTGTTGGTCTGTGTTAGTGTGTGTAAGTGTGAGTGTGTGTTTGTGTGTTTTAGTGTTTGTGAGTGTGTTTTAGTATCTGTAAGTGTGTCTTAGTGTGTGTTAAAGTGTGTTTTAGTGTATGTAAGTTTGTGTTGGTGTGTGTTAGTGTGTGTTTGTATTGTGTTTCTGTGTGTTAGGTTAGGTTTCATGTGAGTGGAGCGTGGTCGCTCCTACACCGCGACCCTTAGTAGGTCTATTGTGGCTCACCCCTAGAGGCTACAGTTCACCGCACAATACAGCCCTTCTTATGAAGTTCATGGTTGTATAGGGTAACATTTTTTTAAAATCGGTAGGTTCTAGGTTAGTGTAACCAAATATGTTGAACCTTATTCTTCCCAGGCCGGGGCATGAACATAGTATACGTTCAGCAGTTTCGTCATTCACGCAGCAGAACCGACAGTCCGTTTGTTGGTTTAGATCTATCTTTCTGAGGGGGTATCTCAGACAACAGTGTCCCGTAAGCAGTCCTGTTAGAATACGCAGGTCATTTTTGCTCCATTCTAGGATCTGCTTAGTTGTGTTTTTCGAGGGTTGTAACGGTAAAAACGCCTTCGAGTGGGTTAGCCCTGGTATGTCGGACCAGTACGTGAGTATTTTCCTCTCCGCCCAGTCCGAAATAATTATTTTGGCGGCACTTGTGGTGACTCCAAAAACCGGTTCTGGTCCAGTGAACGCAGATTCGGCCCCTTGTTTTGCAAGGGTGTCGGCTTTTTCGTTTTCTTTCACCCCCTGGTGCCCAGGTACCCACAGTGGGGTCACCCTGTTGTTCGCACCAAGGTACTCTAAGGATTCGATGCAATTCCATACAAGTTAAGAATTTATCTTGTTGGAGGTCAGTGCTTTTAAAGCGGCCTGGCTGTCTGATATTATATTTATGTTTTTGTTTGCTAGAGGTGTGTTGGTCAGCTCTCTTGCACACAATTCGATAGCGAATATTTCAGCCTGAAAGATTGTGGCATACCTGCCAAGACTGGTTGATATTTCAATCTTTGGTTTCCTGCTGAAAACACCGGCCCTAACTCCATCTGGGGTTTTTGAGCCGTCTGTGTACATTACGTATTCAGTCTCTCTTCGGAAAGAGGACTTTGAACGACTTTTTTACGTGTATTTTTGTGGCTAGCAAGTCAGGAACCATCCCGAGAATTTGGTGGTTTTTTGTTTCACTCAGTATCCCGGAGTGATCCCCGAGTTGCTCTCCATTTATTTGCTTTTCCAAAGACAGGAATCTATAGGAAACTATCCTGGCCTCCCTCTCTAAGAGAATATCTAGGGGAGGGAGATGTAGGAGGTGTTCCATCGCTGCCGTTGGTGTGCTGGACATAGCTCCAGTTAAGGCCAGGCATGCCAGCCGCTGAAGGCCAGCAAGCTTTGCTCTAGCTGTCTGTTGTAACCCTTTGGTCCACCAGACTACTGAACCATACGTGACCATAGATATTATCATTGTTTGATAAATCCAGTAAATCTGTTTGGGGTTCATTCCCCAATATTTGCCACATACTCTTCTGAGATTCCAGAGAGAAAACCTGGCTTTGTTTATTGTTTTTTCCAAGTGGGCGTTCCAGGTAAGTCTTTTATCCAGAACTACACCCAGGTATTTCACTTCCGTCGCAAATGGAATGCTCTCTCCGTATAGGACAGGCTGCCGAAGCTTATCTAGCTTTTTCCTTTTCGTAAAAGGAATAATTACAGTTTTTCGGGGGTTTACAGACATCTGCTCCCTCTCGCACAATCTGTATACTGTGTTAAGGGCTTCTTGGAGGACGTTTGAGATCGTCGCTTCAAATTTACCTCTAACTATTATAACCAGATCATCCGCATAGCATTGAAAATCTACTCCCTGCATGGAAAGCTCGCTCAGCAGAGAGTCGACTAGAAGTGACCACATTAGGGGGGAAAGTACCCCGCCTTGTGGAAACCCCTTCGCCGCCCTGAACCTAACCGACTCTCCATGCAGTGATGATATTATATATCTGTTTTCAATCATGTTTTTATCCAGTTACAGATTTTACTGTCTATCCTTCCATCCCTAATTGATGTATAGAGTGACTGTGGTAAGGCGTTATTAAACGCTCCTTCTATATCTAGAAAAGCTGCCAGCGCAATTTCCTTATGTTTAAGGGAATGGCCGATCTTTCCTGCTAGATTGTTTAGAGCTAATTCCGTAGATTTGCCTGTTTGGTAGGCATATTGGTGGGGGTTTAAGGGATGTTCCCTAATATTCCCCTCTCTAATATGTCTATCAATAATTCTTTCCAGAGTTTTCATTAAGAATAAGGTAAGGCTGATCTTTTGGAAGATTAAAGTATGTTTTCAAGTCGGATATTCCCATCAGTCTAAAACGAAAAGTATACAATCAGTGCATATCGCCAGTGATGACATACGGAGCCGAAACATTGACGCTTACAAAAAAGTCAGCAAAGAAAATGCGTGTCACCCAACGGGCGATGGAGAGGGCTATTCTGGCTATCTCCCCCAGAGACCGAATACCAAATGAGATTATTCGCCAAAGACCAGGTGTTATAGATGTAATCGAAAAAATAACAACTTTAAAGTGGAACTGGGCTGGCCACGTAGCTAGAAGAACTGACGGAAGATGGTCTAAAAAACTATTGGAGTGGCGTCCGAGGCACGAAGCTTATCGTAGTAGAGGGCGCCCCCCCACACGATGGACCGATGACATCAAAAGAATCTGTGGTAATTGGATACAAATGGCTCAAGATAGAGCAGAGTGGCAAAATAAACGAGAGGCTTATGTTCAGCAGTGGACTACTATAGCTGAGTGATGATGAAGGCTGATCGGCCGGAAGGATTTGGGTAGGGAATGATTCACCGTACCCATTTTACGTATGTATACAACTCTCGCCGTTGACCAGCCCAGCGGAATATAACTCCACGCCAAACTCGCTCTGAATAGTTTAACCAGAAGAGGTAGTAAAATTTCGCTGCCCTTCTAAATGAGGGCAGGGAAAACACCATCCTCCCCTGGAGACTTGAATGGGGAGAAATAATTCACCGCCCATTGTACCAATGTTGGGGTGACCACTTTTGAAACATTTTTCCAGTCCTCCCATTTGGGTCGCGATGTTGATCCCATTGAGAGTGGAATTTGCTCCTGGTCCCTCAGAAGCAGACTGCCGGGAAAGTGGGTCTGCAAAAGAGTCTCTAACGTTTGCCTACCAGAGTCCGTAAAAGAGCCATCTGGTCGTTTTATCGATCCAATCTCTTGCGTCGAATCTCTGGCGAGAGCCAAGTGGATTCTTGTGCTGGCAGGTAGATCTGATATACTCTGACAGAACCTCTTTCAGGATTCTCTTTTGGCTTTCCTTATTTCTTTGTTATAAGTCGTTAGAGCTGTACGATAGATTTCCCGGCAACCTGTTTCTTTAGCTCGATTGAAGAGACGTCGAACTTCTTTTCTTTGCTTGTCTAAGCTTCTGCTCCACCAGGGTGTACCTCTATGGTCCCTCTTCTCCTTTAATGGGCAGTTTTCCTTATAGGCCGTTATTAGGGCGGATGCGATATGCTCATTCGCCGCTTCTATTTCGGCTCTATGTTGTATAATGCTATTACCGTTACCTAGGTGCCGTTGAAGGGATTTACAGTACCCTTTCCAATCTGTGCATTTTGGATCTCGAAATTGCACTATCGGACGTTGTCCTATTCTCACGTCAAATCGTATGTGTCTATGATTTGAGCATGAGGGCTCGGTAGATACCTGCCAGTTAACCATTTTGGTACTCATAAACTGTGTACTAATAGTTATGTCTAGAACTTCTCCGCGAATTCTATTCACGAAGGTTGGTTCCGAGCCTACGTTGTTGACTGCTAGCCCTTCCCCTATTATATAATTATATAAGTACTCACCTCTTTCATTGATGTCGCTGCTGCCACAATCCAAATGGTGGGAATTTGCGTCGCATCCAATGATCAGTTGCCTGTTGTTCCTCTTGCAAAAGGCGACTAGATCTCGCACTGCTGCTGGAGGAGGGTGTTCTTTTTGGTCTCCAGGGAAGTAAGCAGAGCAGACGACTATATCTACACTACTGTCTCCTCCTGAGATCGAAAGCTGTGCTGCAACCACATCAGGGGTGCAAAACTCTGTTAACATAAAATAGTTCATGTTTTTCCTGATCAGTATGCATGCTCTTGGCTTACCACCTAGGGTACACGCTATTAACTTACCGGAGCAGTTTCCTAGGCCGCTTATTCTGCCTGTATTGGAAGTCCAGGGTTCCTGGATTAGTGCCACATCGAGTTGCTCCTTGGCGAACCTCCTGCTGAGGACATATGAAGCCGCTCTAGCATGTTGGATGTTCGCCTGGAGAAATTGGATGTGGTTAGCCATTTTTACTTAAAGGTAGAGTGGGGAGGTTTACTTTCCTTCCCCGCATTGTTTCCTGGTGTAGGCCGTTTTGTCGGCGCTTTACCATAAAGGGTTTTTTTTTCCTTTTCCGGCTTGTTTGCTGGTTTTGGCCGGCCTCTTCAGTCCCGCTGTCGCCGTCGAGGTAGCTTTACCTCCCTCTTTGGCTCTAATGGTTACCTCCGAAGACTTTGGAATTTCCACTGATGATGGACCGGAATTGCACCTGTCCAAAGCCAAAATATGGGCGGAAATTTAGCCGCTCCAAATCTTTAATGGATACCTCATCCATTGAGAACGTCCACATTTGACCAGGTCCTGCGTTTTCCCTGTGTAGAATGGTCCACTACTGGGTATGCAGTGTACGGTTCATCTTCCGCAGACGGTTGGTTACCTGTTCTCCCGTCAGTCTGGGTAGTCCCTCATCGTCTGGGATGAAAGCCACACAGATGTGGGGTTTCGGTATGTCTTCCTTCTGAACCAACTTCAGCTGGGCGTTTTCCCAGGGTTGAAGGGAGCATATCACTTCCTACATCCACTTGACCGTCTCAGCGTCCGTACAGGACGATGAAGGAAAAATAGTAGATTTTGGAAACTGCATCAGATATTCGAAAGAACCTGGAATAACTCCTTCTTCTGATGTATCTTCTATGAAATGCATTTGTTGCAAGTGAAGCTTGTAAATAGCTTCCTCGTACATGTGAAGATTTAGCATGTGACGTTATTATTTATCCTAATTGAAAAATTACTTGTGGAAAATAATAATTTTATAAGGAATCAATTCCTATCCAAAATGACTCCTTTATAAATTATTATTTTCCACAAGTAATTTTCCAATTAGGATAAATAATAATAACGATTTTGATAATATTGAAAAACCAGAATCTATTGTCATTAAAAAATGTCTTTCTTTACCAAAAAAACTTACTCCTTAAATTAGTAATGTACTAAAAGAAGAAACTAATATCATTTTATCAAAAAAACCAATTAGAACTGTTAATAAATTATTTACAAAATTAAAAGATAAAACTCCTGTTGGATTGGATGTTTTCTATAAAATTAATAGTCTTGAATGTGATAAAAACTATATTAATGAAATATCAAGAAATTTAAAATCAAGAATTGTTTTTCACAAAAGTGACATTCGTTTAAGACCAAACGCTTGCGCTTTATCACAACATGCAAATAGTACAGGACATTTAATTGATTTTTCTAATATTTCAATTTTAACTAAAGAAAGTAATTTGTTTAAAAGACGTTTTTTAGAAATTGTTTACAAAAAAAATGAATAAAAAAACTGTTTTTCAAAATTTAAACATGATTTATTCTAATATTTTGGATATTAAAATGAAATTGGGTAAAAAAACAGTATACTCAATGTTTCTTATATTAATGTCTTGTTGTGATTGCAGTGGGATCTAATAAAATCAGTTTATTTTAAACTAACGCGCGACGTACTGATATATTACTTTTGCAAAATATAACTATTGACTTCAATATGAAAAGTTAACAACTGTCTGTCATTCTTTTTTTATAAACATATTATTATTTTTCACTGCCATCTCAATCATAAAAAAACAATAATAATCAAATAATCTAAACAATGTCCAACATTCTCCCCCTTCGTAATGGGATCCCCACTACCACTTCTTGATATCAAGGAGGCATATTTTTGCTACAGGTCTCCTGTATGTCCCCATTTTCGTTTCGACGTCTACTGTCCTCACGTTTCCGTCAGCACCAGGAAAAACTGCTGAGATCATACCTTTCAACGAACAGTTTTTTGGTAAGTCTGCATCGACGACTATGACTACATCACCAACTTGAAGATTTCGAGACTGCTTGTCATGCCATTTTGTTCGATTCACTAATTTTGGAAGATACTCTTTGACCTACCTTCTTCAAAATTGATCAGCCAAACCTTGGGCGATCTTCCACAGTTTTCGGGTAGCCATATCTTTTTCTGACATCAGGCAAGGAACTGGTGCGGCATGATGACTCTATTGGGAAGTGGTTCGGGGTAAGGGCTTCTTTGTCGGTGGGATCTAAAGAAACATGTATTAGTGGTCTACTATTAACAATATTTTCGGCTTCAACGAGTAAAGTCAATAAAACTTTTTCTCTGGGGAACTGTTCTTTAAGTGTCACGCGGAGGGCTGTTTTAACAGACTTTACCAGCCCTTCCCAGCATCCCCCCATGTAGGGGGTCAGCGGACTTTGGAAAATCCATTCAATGCCTTTTGTAGTCATCTTTTCTACCATTTTTTTTATTCATCTGAAACAAAGCATCTTTTATTTCTCTTGCTGCGCGCCTCTCAGATTATAGCCATTGTCAGAATAGATACGTTGTGGACATCCTCTCCTTCCAATCATTCTTCTTATGGCTAAAATTACGAAGTTTTTCATCAGAGAACTGGCTAACTCCAAGTGTACTTGCCCTGGTACTGAGACATGTAAAGAGAACTCCATAGCGCTTTTCGTGACTCCTACGAACGGTTATTGACATTGGACCAAAATAGTCCATTTCTGTAAAAGTAAAATGCCTAACAAAACTACTTACCCTGCATCCAGGTAATGGGGACATTTCTGGAACTACTGGTTTTACTCTTATATCCTTACACCATTGGCAGGTGTTCCAAGTACTTCTGACCGCTGCTCTGGCACAAAGAACCCAAAATTATTGTCTTACCTCATTCAGCACAAACACATGTCCATAAAACATAAAAAGTAAACGTGTAAAATTATTTTTGGTGTCAAGAATAATGGGATACTTCACGTTATCATTAATATATACGAATTCCTCGAGTCTTTCATCGATTCTCAATATTCCTTTATTGTCTAAAACAGTAGATAATTTAAAAAACCTATTGTGTTTATGAATTGGAATAATTTTTTTCAAACAATTTATTTCTTCCTGAAAATTTTAATTTTGTGCATGTTTCGCCCATATTTTTTCTGCTGCATCTATTTCTGCCAGCAATTCAGAGCAATAATACATTTCACGCTTCAAAATTTTTGGTACTCGCAGAAACCAGGCTGTTGTCCTCTAAAGTCACATTTAAGAAGAAAAATGAGTTATATCTGGAAGGTAAATGAAAGTTTCATCATCTGATGAAATGATGAGAGTCTTGTATTCTTTTTTCATTTCGGATATATATTCTTTTTTCATTTCCAATATTTTTCTTCTTTTCTACTTCTGAACCAGAATTCTTTGTCTTATTTTAAAAAACTTGGTCCACCAACCCATCGAGATGGTGAGATCCAGTCGCAATTGATATTTTCGCGTGTAGCCTTGTCTGCTACATTTTCATCTGTCGGTATCCAATTCCATTTTGAACGTTTTGTCGTTTTCAAGATTTCACTGACTCTGTGGTCAACAAACGATTTGAATTTCCTTGCATCTGACATTTAGCCAATTCAAAACTGTACTAGAGTCTGTCCAAAAGAAGAACTCGTGAATTTCGAAGTTGTGATTATCTCGGATCGTTTTCGCTAAACGGCTGCCTAAAACTGCTGCTTGTAGTTCCAATCTTAATTACGGGACACGGACACATAAACGACTATTATAGACGTTTTAATCTAAGATACACGGACGAAAATTGCACATACTGCAACGTAACGGAGAACCAACAACACATAATTAACGATTGCACAACAGAACAGAGGACAATAGCAAGACAAATACTTACACAAAGACTACACACCAAACAACTTCAGTACCCGCCAACAGACATAAAGATAGAAGACAAAATATTAACGACATGGTTAAACGAATGGGGACACAACATGGTTACGGACGACGAAGACGGAACAAGGGGGGACAAATATGTATAAGTACATAGAAAAGCAATTGTTATTTTTTGTTATTCTTTTTGCCATTTATTTATTGCATTATTTATATTGGAATATTGTTACTTTCTTTTTCATTTATTTACTAGGATATATCAATGGTTTAAAGCACAGATATTGTTTGTCCACTTTTTGCCAATATCAGGGTGAAATAATATTCTGAACGTAGGAAGACAGATCTAGAGTCTGTGCAAACATTGTATGTCCCGAATAACGAGAAGTAACGGTTATCGACATAGTGAAAATATAGTATATCCATAGGTAAGTAGGGTATGCCTGTGCACACTTATGTCAGCGTATCAAACATATTTCTCAAGTTATACATCAATATCCTGAGCCTGGTCATAGTTTTTTACCCTGTGACCGCTCCTTTGGATTAATAGAGAGGGAAAAAATAAGAAGAGAACGAGTGTATGTACCTGCCGAATGGAAAGAACTGATAAGAAAAACTAGCAAAAAGTTTCGTGTCATTGATGTAACCCAAGACATAATAATGAACTTCAGCGAGCATTTCAAACCCATTTTTAAAGCAACATTTACTAGCCAAAATACTAAAACAAAATTTTCTATCTCTTGGTTTCAAATTGCAATGGAAAGTGCTCATTTTGAAAAATGAAAATTATAAAAAAAAGGTTTGAACCACGATGGGACAAAACCGCCTATCAAAACTTTCTTTCCTGAGCATTGAAAGTGATTTAATTCGGGAACTGGATTTCAACGAAATCATCAACGATTTTTTGGCAAAAAAAGCTCAAGAGGTTCCGTTTGTTAACGCTAAAATTTAATTTCAGATAATTCTTATTTTCGTTTAAATTTATATATGTTTCTTAAATGCTAAAAGAATCAACTTGGTTTTACAATAAATTATTAAATGAAAAATTCGACTGAAAAAATTGTTCATTTTATTTGGAAAATAATTTTGGGCCGGGGATCCTCCAATCCTTTGTTGTCCCGAGGCCTCCAGACCTCTAAATCCGGCCTTTATTAGTGGTTCAAAGTGATAGCATGTTTATTGTAAAACCTGTGATATATGCGACCATAACTTGAATGAAAAAACGAAACGAGGCAAATTTGACAAACAAATTTATCAATTTGTCAATCAAACGAGCCAAGACGACGTTTTTCACGTATGGTGTAAAAACCACACGCACTCACGGATTCGAAAGGCTAAAGGTGGAAAGTAACGTCTTCCAAGGAACCGTTATTTCAACAAAAATCGACTTTTTCAAGTCGAATATCGACAATAATCACTTAGTCACAGTCGTCTGCCAAAGTAGTGTGTTGATCTTGTGACTAGGCATTAGGTTATTGCCTTTTAAAAATTTCATAGCGGTCAAAAAGACGTCAGTAAATACGTAATATATCTTGTTTTAGCATCAAATTGATTTGCGTGTTATATTTAGGTTATAACAATGGATAAGAAAGAAGAGCCTGGACCATCCAAGAGGACAAGGTATGAAAATAAAGATTACGAGAAAACATTGCTGAAATGGATGAAAGAGGTTGGTTATGACGAAAGTGACATATAATCCGATGCTGATTACGCTCCAAGCGATCATGACACCGAGTCTGAAATAAAAACAGATGAAGAAGTACAGCTTGAGGAACCATATACCTCTGCTAGTACAAACTATTTCCATGGTAAAAATCGCTACAACTGGTCAAAAGTACCTCAATATTCTAAAAACACGCGTACCTTGAATCATAATATTGTCATAAAATGTTCAGGATTAAAAAATCGTTTCGTTTATAAAGAAGAGCCAGAAAATGTGTGGAATACTCTCTTCGATGACAAGATAATTGAAGTCATTCTGCAGTGCCGAAATTGACACGAAAGTATACGACAATTTTGAAGAGTACATTCGGGAGAGGACAGATAGAGATAAACACTCGTTAGGTATCGTACATTTCAATATAAGGAGTCTGCAAAAAAATTTTGATGAACTTCTGGTTTATATGGATATGACCGGAGACAGGTTAGATATTATAGTTTTATTTGAAACTAGAAAAATATTAAACGTAGAACAATTTAAAATTCCCAATTTTTCTATGTACTATAATGAGGCATTTTTAATAAATGTGATGGGGTAGTTGTTTATGTAAGAGATGGCTTAAATGCATCGGTTAATATCGCTCCTATAAATAAAAGCAAATTTTTAAGAGTAACTTTCTCGAGTAATTATTTACCAAATAACAACAAAATTGGATTGACGGCATATTATAGGCTTCCATCAACAAATTTACAACAATATTTAGAAAATTTGGAAACATACTAAGGGACAATACAAAAACAAAATATAGAAATATATATTGGTGATATACATATTGATTTATTAAAAAAGGACTCAAACGAAACTAATAATTATCTTAATATATTAAATAGCAAAGGTTTTATTTCTTACATAAACAAACTGACTAGAGTAACAAACAATACTTAAACTATTATTATTGATCATATTTTTTTAAGAGCTCATAAAAATATACAACACTGTAGAGGTGGAGAACTATCGATAGCATATCGATAACTATCAATAGTTTTGACTATCGAAATATATCGATAGTTTTTTTTAACTATCGATAATATTCGATAGTTCACTTTTCTGCCCATCACTGGGCTAAAGTTAGGTTAGAGTAGATCTCTGCGACGAAATACGCTCCTCCTGGTATGTAATGTACGTACACGTTAAAAAGTTAACATAACATGACGTCGAATGTTATTGCGGTTTCCATCGGGCATGAACTGGTGGTGTATTTATGCACTCAGTGTATATCTATCCTTCTTTTTGACGTGCAGCAGGAAGAGAAATGTATACACTGAGTGCACACTAGTTTTACCAATGGAATCAGCTATGCTATGAGTGTCCGGCTGTCCGGTCACGGTCCGGTCTCTTACTCTTCGTCACTTCACTTGTCAGTTGTCACTTGTCTATTGTCTACTCAACTCTACTCAAGTACTCAACAAGTCAACAGTAAATAGAAGTTGAACTGGTTGAAGTAAAAGTATATGGTTTTTTATGTTGTATAAATAAAAATTATTCAATTTCAAGAACACTCGTAATGGAAAAATTCCTGACACTTACAAAAATAACACAAAATAAAGACCAATCCAGTCCTGATGGTATGTCTTCCAGCTTCATAATTAATATTTTAATTATTTTGTAAAATTTACTGGTTTTTAGCTTCTGCAAGAGAAGGAACGAATAACTCAAGAAATTCACAAACCTCAGATGATGTAGACCTAAACTCCATCGCTTCAAGCTCTGCAAATGTTGGAAGGAAAAGAAAAAAAATATATAATGTTTGGAATTATTTCAAGAAACGGTTCCATCCAATTGTGACAGAGACTGATGAAACAGATCCAAGTTCGCATACTGAAACTACTAAATCTAGTTCTGCTCGATCAAGTGCTCGGTCAATAAGCCCATTTTTTAAAAGGTCAATTTAATATGATTCTACATAAAAAAAAAGATTGATTTGAATCGAGCCCTAAGTTTTATGATAGCAACAGATTTGCAACCATTTAGTGTTGTCAATGATAATGGTTTTAGTTATTTCATAAATCTACTAGATCCCAAAGTAAATTTACTATTAGAGAAAAAATCATGAAGGATATGTATAACAAGTGTGTATTGAAACTAAAAGGTATTTTAAAGGATATAAATTTTGTAGCAATAACAACAGATTTATGGACTTCTGTAAGCACAGAATCATATCTAGCAATTACATGCCATTTCATCGACCAAAATTTTCATTTAAATAGCTGTTTATTGGCAGTACCAAAAGTTAATGAACAACATACATCAGAAAACTTAGCTAATGTTTTACAACAAACATTTGATGAATGGAAGATTGGTAGCAAAGTTTCCTGCATTGTAACTGATAGTGCTGCCAACATGATCAAAACCTGTGAATTGCTGCAAAAGAGGCATTTGCCTTGTTATGCACACTCAATGAACTTGGCTGTACAGGAAAATCTCAAATTAGATTGCCTGAAAGATGTCCTTGCTAAATGTAAAGATATTGTGAGGCATTTCAAAAGTAGTACATTGGCCTATGAACTGTTTAAAAGTCACCAAAAAGAAAATAGTGGATTTGAACCAATAAAGCTTATACAAGAAGTGTCAACACGTTGGAATAGCGCCTTATACATGCTTGAAAAAATACTTAAAACTCGGGATTCCTCAAATTGTACCCTCTTGAAATTAAGAATTTGACGATAGATGAACTCTTAAGAGACATAAAATTGTGCTTGGAATGCTTTGAGGAAGCTACAAAAAAAATTTCAGGCAGCAAATATACAACTATTTCTTTAATAATTCCTTTGACATATGGAATTTATAACTATTTGACAGAATGTGTCACAGAAATAACAACAGAAGAGTGGAAACAATTTTGCATGGGACTCAAAGATTCAGTTCAGAAAAGGTTATTTCTATATGAAAAAAGATCAGTTACTAGAATTGCAATTATAATAGACATACGTTTCAAGAAAGAAGATTTCTGCAGTCTGCAAAACGCAAATCAAGCCAGTGTATAATTAGAACAAGAAATGTGTCAAATATTACAAGCAAAAGAAGTTGAACGTAGAAATAATGAAAATAGAAATGGTCAACCTAAAACTTCACCCAAGAAGTCCCTATTTTCATTTATTGGGCAAAAAAATAAAGCCAAAGTTAAATCAAATTTAGCAGATGCTATAATTATTAAAAGACAATACCTAGAAAGACCCAACTCAAATGAAGAAACCGATCCTCTTTTGTTCTGGAAAGTAAGTATAACGTAGTAAATATGTCAATAAATATGGCAAGGGGCTATCCTTCAATTATGTGAGGCAATTTTCGCGATTTTTTGACCCCCTCACCCCTTGATGAGATGTCATGTGATTTTTCTCAAACCCCCGCCCTAAACGTCTCAAGTAATTTATGGATGGTTTTTAAATGGTTTTAAGGTAATAAATAGCAATCTAAATTTATTTCTTTACTTCAGATCACTGGAGAAGAGCTCAACCCAATGCCCCAACTCTGCCAAAAATATTTTTGCATTCCTGGTTCCTCAGTGGAATCTGAAAGGGCTTTCAGTACAGCTGGTGCCCTAATCTCTGACAGAAGATCCCGACTAAAATCCAAAAATGTTGAAATGATAATGTTCTTAAACAAAAATACTTGGCTTTTACAATAACAAAGTATTTATACTTTCTAAAATATTGGTAAAATTAAAGATTTTTTGTTTTTTGAATTAAATAAATTATATACCCAATACCCAAATGATTTAGAATCCTATCGTGCAGAATGCAGGTATTACTTTTCCTACTATCGAAAACTATCGATAATTATCGATGGTCAGGAAGCCGACTATCGATAAATATCGATAGTCGTGACTATCGCAAAAAAATAAAATGAAAAAAATTAAACCTTGGATTACTCAAGATCCAATATCTTCTATCAAACGAAGAGATTTCCTAAAAAAGAATTTATTAAAACATTTTACCCAGGAACGCGAAATAGAGTATAAAGTGTGCAGAAATAAAATTAACGCATTAATAAAAAAACTAAAAATGAATATTATCAAAATAAAATAAATAAAGCAGGCACTGACACAAAAAAACACTGGGAAGAAGTTAAACAAATAACTGAAGCACTTTTCATACTGTAGAAATAGACAAGAACACCTCGACTAAGAATACAAGGACTTAACATAACATTTAAGAAAAACTTATGATACTTGTGACTGACAATGGAGAGCGGACTTTTATACATCGACCACGTGAAACAAAACAGAAAAAAAGCGACTGACATAGGACGAAAACTATTCATAATAGCAGGACGAGACTGGGGACAAAAACCTAACGTACTGAAGACTATATACGAAAAGCAATAAAACCCATGACATTATAAGGAGCAGAGGTATGGGAAAGGAGGGCAACGGACAGCCACGGAACGACCTTTTTATTTACTATTACAAATGCATACAGGACGACACCAAACACGTACCGACAGGCACCACACCACTGGACGTAGACGCATGGACAATACACAAAACATATATGGAAAACATAAACGTCATAGAAAGACGTAAAACTACCAAGTCAGTGTAGCATTTGAAATTGCTACCTGTTAATTTTGTTTTCTATATATAATAAATTTTTTATTTATTGGGCATTGTACTTACAGAGAACATTTAGTTTTGATATCAAATTCCTGAATAAAACATTTATTTCACTATTTCAAAACAAACATCACATGCTAGTAAATTCACAAGTTCCAACACTAGGTAATACTCTTGCTTCTGACATTCTAAGGGCTGTTGAAAGTAATGTAATTAAGCTGCAGGAACCTTATGATTTCTGGCTGGATTTCTGGATTTCTGAAATTTAAGATAGTGAAGTCAATAAAAACATCCATTCACATGTGAGCAGGCGACATACCGTTGTGTTCTCTAGTATGATGAATTCTAGGCTATTGAAGGTTGTCCCAGGATTTTGTTGATTCTGAATGAGATCTCTGAGTATTTACTGGGTTTTTTCTATTTTTCATAAAATAATCTTATGGAGTCAAATAGGTTATATTTATTTTATAGACGTCGATGTCATTGTTTGGGTTGTAATTGTTCTTCTTTCATAGAATTTCTGTCATCGATCTTCGGTCTCAAGTCGGTTAGCCGTTAATGTTCGTGCCCGTAGTAGAAAAGAAAGAAGAAGAATGGCCTTTTTGATTACTCTCGTTGGATTTCGTTCTGTCAAACGAAATAGCATTTATGGTTCTGACCAATGAGAGGCTAGGAATTCAAAACTAGGCGCTGATTTCATACAGGATGTGCTGTTTTTTTGGCAATTTTTGGAAATGGCAGATGGTATCCGTTCTCGAGGTGGTCTGTGAGTGCTTTTCTGTGTGGCCATGATGAGGTGCGCTTGACTCATTTTTGAGATTTGTTTTCGGTGTGTTTAACCGGAAATTAACCCTTTGGGGGAATCTACGAAGTGCCGTTGGGGCCGAGTTCAAGTCGCACCCATCGTTTGTGGTTTTTGAAGCTTTTATATGGGGATTTGTGCCGACCACCAGGAGAGTGCCATGCGGTAGGAACGCCGCCATTTTTGTCCTGATGTCCTGTTAGTCCTGTTTGCTGTTTTGGCTATCTTCTAGTTTTACCTCCCTTCTCAGAAGGTAAGTTATGATTTATGAACCAGCAATGATATTGATCAGGTTGAAAATATACCTACTTCATTTTTTTGGTTTTTTCTTTTGCACATGTTCTCTCATTAGGCTATTTTTTTGTTACGGTGTTAGGGTACAGCTGAGCTGCATCATCGACCCCTGGCTGACCTGGAAGGTTGAGCCTTCTTATCTTCTCTTCGTTTTGCTGTCTGCTTCCTGTCTTCTTCCTGTCTTCGTTTTTGCTGTCTTCAACTACATGAAGTGGACCTTGGATAGAGGCTATATATATGGACCATTGGACCTTAACACCAGGTTTTTTTACACCTTCAGTGTTCTCTTACTTTTTGAGATTTATTTATAAGTAATTATTCATATTAGTATTTATCATAACATCATTTTTGTTAATAACTAATTATTGATATCACATATCATACCACCGTGATAATTTTATAAACTATAATCTAAAGAGCTCTTGTAAAGTTCTCACATAGTACTATGTAACAGCGGATTTAGTCACAGGTTTATTTCTTACCAATATACCTCATTTTGGTTACTTTGAGCGGTATAACACCCGGTATATAAATGTATGTATCTTGATATAATATATTAGTTAATATTGTTATATGTATTATATATGGTAATATATTATAATATATAATATGTAATGTTATAATATATTGTGTTATATATTATATATATTATTTAATTGATTTAATTATTACTGATATGATACTCTGATCCATGACATATTTTTTGCTTTGTCCATTTTGGTGTTTTTATTATATTCTTATATGTGATATGGTTTTTATTCTCCTATTTGCCCAACCCGGATATCTAAGAAAATTTAATTCTATATCATTTCAGGTATTTGTTGAAGGTAGGTATTTGGTTTTCTCAATTCTCCAAATATAGTATAGCAATTATCCAAATTGAGTGGCGCCCTTTTGAATTTGAATTTTCAATCTTAGAGCCATAAACAATTCGAACTCACTTATCTGTTCTCCGGCGAACAGCTGCCGTCAGCTTATTGTGTTTTATTTTTTTATTTCATCTTGTGAATATAATAAAGTAGGCCACAACATATCAGGCGTGACTGATCTAATCGCAAGCGTGATTCGTCTTTTTAAGTCATGGAAGTTGAGTGGTTTAGTTTTGTATACAATACTTTTGACATATTCCCACAAAAAGAAGTCTAATGGCGTCAGATCAGGAGATCGTGCTGGCCATTCTATCGATCCGCGCCTCCCTATCCACCGATAAGGAAAATTTTGGTTCAGGTACTGCCAGACATTGATTTGGTAATGGGGCGGTGCTCCATCTTGCTGAAACCATAGTATATTGGCAGGAACTTGTGGGTTTGCTGGATCAGGATATAAGTTTGTCAAAGTTGGCACGACATTATTTTGGAGCAGTTCTAAATATTTATCTCCATTCAAGTTGCCATCAATGAAAAAGGGACCTACGATATGATTTCCAACAATTCCTGCCCAAACATTAACTTTTTCAGGATATTGCGTATGTTCCTCTCTCATCATACAGACAGACAACAAGTTGCTAAAGCTATGAGTTTTATACGAAAATAAACAAAACTGTATTTGTACTTTTTTATCTCATATCAGTAAAAAGGAACGCACTAATGGTTTTTGCTTATTTTCTCAATATTAAGAGCTAAATGGGAAAAAGTATTAAGTGTAATGTAGCGAATTTGTGAAATAAAATAATTTTCTTTTTTTAATGTTAATTTTTGTAATACATCTGAAAACACTTAATATTTCCGAAACATTTAAAGATAGGTATGTGACATTGTACATAAATTATGTCTGGAATTTTTTGAAAAATCCAAAAAATAAATAATATACAGGGGGTTGTATTTAAAATAAGAAAGTTGGTATCGACCATTGTCACATGACACACCCCATATAATGATTTTTTTTTAAAAATGCGCATCTAAATATGCAAATCGACGTGTCCAAGCGTTTTTTCAACACGCTATCATTTATTCGTTATCGAATTTATTCCATTTGGCTGTTTCACACTGTATGTATGTATGTATATGCATACACTTATGAGTATAATGAGTATATGTAGTTATGACAAACTCTTATAATTAAAAGAGCTATTGAAATATTTCCAAGCCACTGATTTCATACACAACATGAAATATCAGCTCAATGACATATACCGCCAAAATTTATTATTAAAAATGGTCATAATAGTAAATATTTCCAAGCCACTGATTTCAAACACAACATGAAATATCAGCCCAATACGCCCGTATTGTTTATACTTGTTTTACAGTTGAGCTTATAGCAAATGATTTGGTGTTTATGTTTACTTTCGTTGGTCGATATCGCTCCTCTAGATTTTTAGTCAGAGGTCTGTCACAGGTCAAGTTCACGACAGTAATGATAAGTCATACAAATTAACTTAAAGGTATTTTTAAGTTCAACGCTCCTTTTATTTAACAAGAGTTTTCCCGAAACTTTAAAGTACCTGCCGAGCAAGGGACCAATTCCAGATCAATTATACCCTTCATCTAGAAATTTCACATCCAGGTAATGGATCATTTAGTTTCACACGCCTTCCATTCGGGTTACATCTAAGCCCAAATCTTTTTTCCGTATAATTTCTATCGAATTTTCGGGTCTAACCCCGGAAAAAGCAACGGGTTGTTTAGAAAAGCACCACTTTCAAAATCTTTAAGATACATTTCAGCCTTGTAGGAAATTAAATTTAAAACTAAACCCGCAAAAATGCAAATTTTTTAGAAAAGAAATTACGTACCTAGGACATTGCTTGTCAGATCTAGGTATAACTCCTCAAAAATCTAAATATAAAGTGATTGAAGAATACCCGATTCCCAAGAACGCAGATGAAGTAAAGAGATTTGTGGCTTTTTGCAATTTTTACAGACGATTCATTTAAAACTTTGCTAAAATTTATATACCATTAAATAAACTAACAAGAAAACACGCGAAATTCGATTGGTCAAACATTTGCAAATTAGCCTTAAATAAGTTGAAACAGGCACTAATTCATTCACCCATATTACAATATGTCGATTTTGACAATCAATACGTTTTAATCACAGATGTATCTCAACAGGCATGTTCGGCAATCCTTCGTCGGAATGATAACGGTATCGATTTACCTATAGCTTAAGCATCTCGAAGTTTTTCAAAAAGGGAACTTAACAAGCCTATAATTATGAAAGAACTTTTAGCAATTCATTGGGAAATTAAAAATTTAAAATGGTATTTGTATGGAGCACCAAAATTTCTTATTAAAACCTGTATAAACCACTTCAGTATCTATTCTCGATGACAGAACCAACATCAAAGTTGACTAGAATCAGATTAGATCTTGAAGAGTACGATTTTGAAATACAATAAAAGGCTCATCGAATGTTGCAGACAGTTTATCTCGAATAACTATAATCAATTGAAACAAGTACGCGAAGATAACGCACATATTTTATCAATCACAAGATCTATGTCCAACAAATGCCTAATAATAAAACAAACGGCATAGAAAATAAAAATAGAGTTTAAAACTAAAGATGACTCGAGTAAAGTCAAAAATCTTCCTCCAGTATACAAGGTACTAAGTAATTTAGAGGTGCAAAACCTAACAATTTTACGTGTTAAATTTAACCCTGTTTATTCTAGAATACGAATAAGGGCCAACCGTAGAAGTATAATTGAATTTATTAAGAATAAAGCGAAAAGTAGGCTAGACTTGGGTCAGTTTTTGTCAGAAATTAATCTGACCGCTAAGAAATATAATTTAAAAAGAACGAAAATATACAGTACTAATATTATTTTTAAATATAGCTCAGAAGAAGAGCTCAAGAGATTAGGTACTGAGATTTTGAAAAATACACAAATATGTAAATGTAACGTACCAATACTGCTAGGGAATAAAGACGAAATAACAAAAGTTATGAAAAAATATCCACAATGATCCACTATTCGGTGGACATGCTGGCCAAAAAAGGCTATTAAAGAAAATTAGGACTACATTTGGGTGAAAAGGAATGTTCAAAGACGTTGCAAACTATATAAAAGCTTGCCACAAGTGTCAATTAAACAAAAGTAAGACTAAAACAGTAGAACCATTTGTAATCAACGACACTCCACAAACAGCTTTTGATATCGTATGCATCGATACTATAGGTCCGTTTAACAGGACAGACTCAGGTAATAGTTATTTTGTAACAATTCAGTGCGTACTTACTAAATATGTTGTTATGACACCAGTAGAAAATAAGGAAGTTAAAACTATAGACAGAGCTATTTTCGAAGGATTCATTTTGACATATGGGATATTTAAGCAAATTCGAACCGATATGGGTACAGAGTATAAAAATGAAGTACTTTCAAATTTAGCAGAACTTTTAAATATAGAGCACAAGATCTCAACGGCTTATCACCATGAAACGCTGAAAGCTTATAAAAAAATCAAAGTTTTTAACGAATTTCTTAGAAGTTATGTAAACGAATTTCTTAGGAGTTATATAAACGAAAACAAATCAGATTGGGATCATTGGTCTTCATTTAATGCATTCTGTTACAACACTACACCAAATTATTATCACGGATATACACCATTTGAACTAATTATCGTTATGAAAAATAATGTGCCAGAGACTATCACACGAAAAATTAAAACCAATCTATAATATTGATAGGTATTACAAGGAATTACGATATAAGCTTCAAGTAGCACACGCTAGAGCTCAGAAATTTTTGTTGCAAAATAAATGGTCACGTAAACAGATGCAAGAGACGCAAATCTTAGCACTTGCAGTTAAACCGGGAGACTTAGTCTTATTGCGCAAAGAAAACGCTCATAAATTGGATGCTAAATATATTGGCCCTTACGAGGTAACGAGGTGTGTTAGGGTGATTTGCGAAATAAAATCAAATCTAGATAAATTATTAATGGTTCACAAAAAAAGACTGAAACGGTACGCCGACAGTGACAGTTAAATACAATGAAAGTGCACAAACATTTTCGCGCACTGTATGTATGTTTTACAGCGTTGTACACTAATTTTTGTAATTTTTTTTATTGTAATTAGATTTAAGGCTACTATTATTAATTCACATGACCTTATGTCCCGATCATCTAATGGCCAAATATTTTTTTCATGTACTATATATCATATTTCATTTATGGTATTTCATTCACCACTTATCATACCAGTGAACAGGTAAAAAGAATTAGCTACCCTTATTTCCTACATAATTATATTCACACATTTGTACTTATAGGTTGTACATATACTAGATTTAGCAAACATTATATATTAATTAGGAATATTGTACTAAGTAATTATAATCAACATGCACACGTTGCCAAAGAAAAACAAAAACACATAATGAATAATTATTCTTCTGAAGCAGGTCTGACATTTTTTTTTTGGTAAAAAGGGAAGATGTAGTGCCCTTAGCCAAGAAAATATAAAAAAGGCTTAATAAGAGCCCAATGAACTCAGTTTGACCGTTTACGGGAATTAAAAACATCATCCCATTAAACTCACTCGGAACGTGTATTAAAACACACGTATTGTTTATACTTTACGTGCTCGCGGTAACTACCTATTTTGTATTTATTATACAGTCGAGCTTCTAGCAGATGATTCATTGTTTATGTTTACTTTCGTTGGTCAATATCACTGCTCTAGTTTTTTAGTCAGCGGTCAAGTTCACGACAGTAATGATGAATCGTACAAATTAAATTAAAAGTATTTCTAAGTTCAACGCTCCTTTTATTTAACAAGAGTTTTGTAACGTTAATTTTTCCTTCCCGTAATTTTAAAAGCCGGACCTGGTCGCCTTCCAAATATATTTGAGTGGTGGTGGTCATTCGACCGAGGATCGATGTTTGAAAAGCGTTCTGAAAGTAGTTAACGTCTTGATGTGATTTGGAAAGGTCGACCAGACTAAATTCACCATCCGCTGACCTGCTGTTTGGAAATTAGGGAAAGGAAAATTTAATGGTAAGAGCTCGATTTGATTTAATTTTTGTGGTGTCTTGTTATATTAGGTAGTATATTGGGTTTATCATTTTAGTGGTTGGCTTTTTCACGGCGAATTTCACCGTTGGCTTGACTTTCATAGATGACTTTCACAGTGGAATTTCAGAGTTGAATTGTACCACCTATTCTCCGTTGAGTTTCACCGTTTTCGATGAATTTCACTGCAGTGGATGAATTTCACCGTAGTTGAGGCATTTCACCGTCCGTGCGGGCAACCCCGCAATGGTGGGCGGTAGCACAGTAGTCGATGGTGATCCCGTAAATTGCTGTTTTAAGTGTAAAATAACGTTTGAAGATGTTAAAAGTATCATTCAGTGCACAACGTGTAACCAATACTATCATGGGAAATGCGGAAACGTGGATATGAGGGGTTTTCATATGAAAAAATCGTCCTGGAAGTGTGAAAATTGCGATACGCTGAGTGAGGTTAAATTAACAGCAGAGGTAAACAAAATGGAGCGCACAAGGAAGCGTAGCTGTACCGATGATGTTTTTGATGTCGACGTTGCCACAGCTAGTGAAATTTCTGGGATGATAAATTTCTTAGTAAAGAAAATGAAGGAGCTGAGCGATAAAGTGGATTTACTGCTGACGGAAATAAAATATGTGGTAAATGTAGTGGGAATCACGATGCGAAGGAGTGTGATGTGGACTGTGTAAAATGTGCAAACTGTGTCATGTCGAATAAGAAATATGGTCTCACTTTGGATGTCAACCATGTTACTTGAGACTTAAACAAATGTGAATCCTACAAAAGAATAGAGGAAATCCAGCGGTGTAAGTACATTAAATAGCAATTAGACATTACTGCTGTTGATAAGTGTAGCATTGTGTATTTTAATTGTCAGGGTTTTCTAAATAATAAAGATCACATTGTGTTATTAGCTAATGATTGGAAACCTAAAATAATATTTCTGAGTGAGACACATGTATTACCTGATATCGAATTGTGTGAATTAAATGTTGAGGGGTACAAATTAGAGCAGTGCACTACCAACAACAACAGAACAGGGGGGGTTATGGCCTTAATACGTTGTGATATTAAATATAAGATTTCAACTATTCAATGTGTTGAAAACTATATTTGGCTGTTGTCCCTTGAAATGTCCTTGTCCAGTTTGACGTATTTGTGTTCTGTTTTATACCATCCGCCTCAGAAAGAGGATGCTAAATTTATAGATTTTTTAAATAATTATTTAGATCAGATCAATGAATTTATTGGTATAAATATTATAATGGGCGATTTTAATTTTGATTTACTGAAAAATTCTTTTTATAGCAATAAAATATCAAATGTTATTTACACAAATGGATTTTATCGTGAAAATCCTACTAGAATAGTATCCAGTAGCCAAACATTAATAGACTATATCGTGACAAATAATTAGAGTCTTCAGTATAAAGTTCACCATACACCTAAAATAAGTGACCATTCAATTATTTCAGTTACACTTCCTCAAGAAAAAATACAAAACAAGAAAATAATAACATTCCAGAGGTCCTTTAAAAATTATGATTCCAATAAACTTCAACTAGAATTATATAATTCTGCTTGGGACAATAATGTTTCTGATGTAAATGTTTTAGCCACTTCTTTCATTGGAGATATTGAAAATATAATTAATCGGATGTGTCCCAGGGTAAAAAAAGTGCAAAATCCAAAATATTTAGACAAAAAATGGATTAATGCTGAAATAAGAGAAATGATGCAGGAAAGGGATCTACTATATAAAAGGGCTATTATGAATGGAAGTGAAAATACTTGGCAAGAATAAAAAAAGGAAAAGAAATACCATCGTCAACAAAATGAGAACAGAGAAAGAGACATTTTATGCAGAAACAATAGACTTAAATAAAAGCAACCCAAAAGAACTGTGGAAAAACCTTAAAACTCTCTTACCCGAGAAAAAACAATTATTGCCAGATGAAATTAAGTTTGAAACGGAAATAATCAAACAGGAGGCAGACATAGCTGATAGATTTAATAAATATTTTGTTTATAGCATTGACAACATAATCGGGAATATACCACGTCCTCAAAATGTTATGCCCTTTTATAATGGAACCACAGTGCATAATGGAGCTTTTAGTAATTTTGAAAAATTAACAATGAGTAAAATGAAAGAAATAATAAAAAATCTTAAAAATGTTGGTGGGGGTGAGAGTGGCATTTCGAAACAGGTTCTGTGTGATGTTGTGTATGTGGTTGGTAATCGACTTTTAGATGTTATTAACACGTCCCTTAGCAGTGGTGTTTTTCCAGAACCCTGGAAATTAACAACTATCATTCCTGTCCCTAAAGTAAATAACACAAAACTATTTAATAAATTTCGTCCAATAAATACGGTGCCCATATATGAGAAGGTTTTGGAAGTTGCTGTTAAAGAACAGTTGTTGAATTTCTGTGATAATAATAAAATAATTATTCCTAACCAATCAGGGTTTAGAGAAAACCATTCATGCGAGTCTGTTGTTGTTGGTATTTGTGATGATTTTCTCAGGGCCATCGACTGTGATAACTATGTTTTAGCTGTGTTTTTAGATTTTAAGAGAGCTTTCGAAACAGTAGATAGGGATATTTTATTAAGCAAATTAGAGATTCTAGGAATCAGGCATACTGTCTTAAAGTGGTTTAAGTCATATCTGTCTAAAAGATTACAACGTGTGTCTTATAAAAATTATATGTCCGAGTTTTTAGATGTTGAATATGGTGTACCACAAGGAACTGTTTTAGGGCCACTCTTATTTTTGCTTTATATAAATGATATGGTTGGAGTAACATTAAAGTGCAAGATTATTCTCTTCGCTGACGATACAATGCTCTATATCATAGGTAAAAACTTACAGCAAATGTTAAAAGATTTAAATGATGATTTAGAGAGAATATTCAATTGGCTGTGTGTTAACAAACTAAGTCTAAATGCAGAAAAATCTCAATTTTGCGTATTTAGAAAAAAATCAAAACTTAGTCAAGCTGAAATCCAAAATATGCAAATTACGGTAAATGGGGAAAATATTGTTTATAATAACGAAATTAAATACTTAGGCATTATATTGGATTGTAATTTAAACTTTCAGGCTCATGTTGATTATGTAACGAGAAAATTTGCAAAAAAAGTGGGTTTTATAACTCGAATAGGTAAAAATTTATCCTTGCACACAAAATTACAACTTTACAATATTATAGCTCTCCCACATTTACAATTTTGCTCAACCTTATTATTTAATTTACCACAGTATAAAATAAATCAGATGGAGAAAATACAAAACAGAGCAATGAGACAGATTTTAAAATGCAACTGGTATACGCCAATTAAATATATGTTGAGTGTTCTGAATATGTTGTCTGTGAATCAAAGGGTTATGTTTAATGTGTATTTGTTTATTTTTAAGCTTAAACATAATTTGTTACCCAACTATCTATGTGACAGATTAAAGGTCTTCAGCGATATACATAGTTATCACACCAGAAATCGAAGCGATTTTATTTTGCCAGAACGATGCAATTCAACTCAAATGTTTAACTCGGTTTTGTACAAGGTTCTATCCGAATTCAACAAGTTACCTGTAACAACAAAAAACTGTGATAACCTAAGCCATTTCAAACGGCTCCTGAGAAAATTTGTTTTAGATAAGTGTTAGTGGTTGTATTTTATTTTAATTTTTACACATTTCAGCCGGATTTTCCTGGTCATATCGTAATAAGTCGAAAATTGTTCTCATATGTAGCTATTATGCTAAATAAATGCTTTATTATTTACCTGAGGCCTTTTCTTTTATTTTATTCTTTTGATCAGACTGGTTTTGGTTTTTTTTGAGATTAGAAGTTAGCATTTTTTACGCTGGATTTCCTCCGAAATCCACTGCGGAATTGTCTAGTTATTACTTTATTTGATTTTTTTTTGTTTTTTTTCCATTCTCATTGTTTAAATTTTAAATTTATATTTTTTTTATTTTGCAATTATATGTGTTCATATTTCAATTATTATCAAAACTATTTTTTTATTTAAAGTAAATAAACCAGTGTACACTTTAGGGTATTTTTTTTTTGTTAATTGCTTCTAAAAGATAAGAGTGAAGTTTTGCGCTACTTGGAAGTAAAAATACGTTCTTTAGTTAGCTCGTTAAATGGTGCTAAAATAAGAATAAACTATTGAGTTCGTTTGGGGTACTTTAAATCTAAAAAATCGCTTGGCGCCCTTACGTGTTTTAGGTTTATAGTTAGTTTGATATATTTAAAAAAAAAATGTATAGATCCGCGAATTGACCTATACAATCCCCCAAATTGAATTCAATAGCGAAATCAAGTAGACACGAAACCCTGAGGAAATTAGTAATATTATTAGTTATTTTCTTTTTCATAACAGTTTAGCGGTTTTCCTCGTAACAAATTTGGTGTCATTTTTTTATCTCGTAACAGTTTTCCCGAAACTTGAAAGTAACTGCCAAAGCAAGGGACCTAACATGTAATAACCTGTAATAACATGGCGATCCAGATATATTACAACATATATCGCCAAAATTCACACTTAACAGGAATATTAAATTACCTTCAGGTCATTATCCCGCAGGTTAAATCAGACCACCATAATATCTCAATGTTAGAAGCGCCACAGTAAATATCTTCCCCCCACCATTTCAGTAGGTCAAATATGTAAATACCGATACTTTTCATTTTACACAAAACACAACACAATCCTCACAAACATTTTATAAAAATATAATCAATAAATTGTCACCCATTGTAAATCTGTATACCTTTTATAATAAAGTTAACCGACGATGCAATCATCCCCACTCTTGCTTGGCTCTTAGGGCCGATTTGCGACGTCGGAAAGGGGTCGAGATGGGCGGGGTCTTCGCCCTCTAATGCTTCCGGACGTCTCTTGGCTTTGGTTTTGCTTAGATAGCGGATTGATATCCCTATGCCGAAAGGTAGGTGGGCAGACATCTGGTCGTAAGTAACTTAGCGGTTCATTTATGTCACTACACCTGACTTTTCAGTCGACATTCAAAGTGTTCGGACGTGTCTTACTATTTAAAGTTTATTAGTGACAGGTGTGTAGTGCGTCAAGCCCTAAAATACTTCTATAGAAGGCCTAAGAGCGCCGTTAGGGCCCCAACACGTTCCTCGCCGCGAGCGTACGAGTTTGCAGTGCTAAAATATATTTTCAAGTGTCAGGAGAACAGAATATATTAACAGGTACAATTTTATCTATACAATGAACATATCGTTCGACGATAGTTAATAATATATTAAGTGCTTTAATTTTAATTAAATAAATTTAAATAAATAGTTCGGACGAGAAGAAGACATTTATCAAGGAATTTAGTATAGTGAAAAGTACACTAAAAACAGTATTTCAAGTTAGGTTTGGTCAAGACAATTCAGTTTAGTTTAATTTTACAGTTTTACGGGTTTTTGGTTTATTGGATTTTTGTTTTTTTTTTTTGGAATTAAAATTTTTCTTTTGCTTTTTTTTTAAGACTGTTAGTTAGTTTGTAAGAGTTTATTATATAGTGATTAAACAAAAAAACATTTAATTCAGGTAAATTAAGTACAAAAACTAGGAATATCTCAGCCACTGGGTTGGAACATTGTATTAACACAACTTTTTTAGTCGCCTCCGCCAATTTTTCTGGCGTATCCGCCAAAAAATATAAATCTATAAATCTTCGACACCAAAAGCCTTTTTGAAAAAATTCCTTCACATTCAATAACTAAAGACAAGTCGCCTTGACTGGAGAAACTACTTACCAGTAAATAAAAACAAAGAAAAGGGAAAGGAGAGTAAATCTTATTAATACAGACAAGCCTGGAAAAATGAAGAGGAAGGAAGAAAACGCCCTTCCAGATAATCTTATTTTTAGACCCACCGCGGCACTAAAAAGATCTCCACCACAATACACGGCCACTGCCCACATGCAGGTGTCACCCCGAAGCCAAGCTTTGAGTGCGGGTGATAAACCAATCAAACGGGACTTAAAAATACCAATAGAGTAAGAAACAGAACTCTTTTCGCAACACCGCCAAAAGGGACGACCAAATTAAAACAAAGAGCCAAAAAACGGCAAAGCAAACAATTGAGGAAAACCCAGTCAATATTAGATCACTACATGGAAAAATTAAAGAAACCACATACAGAACAACACCCAAAGGCAAGGGAAGATCCAGTTCGACCTAAAATAAAGAGCAATCGTTTTAGATGCAACAAACAATATCCTAAGCATGTATACCAAAGCTATATACTACATGCACACGCAAGAAATAAAAGTTTCGGAATTGCAGAATGACATCATAGATACGTTACGACAATAAAAGACAAAAAAATGGACAAAATGCAGGAAACTGCAAACAAAATGCTCAATGAAATGACAAAAATAACACAAGCTCAACAACACAGACATAACAAGTACAAGTACAAAAAATCGCGACAGTGCCAGTACTAACGACACCAACGACTAAACATACAACGAACGACTTTTAATTCCCGACATTGCCGAGACCGACAAAGACATACGCGCAACTAGCCAGAAACAGGTCAGAAACAAACATATATACGCAAAAACCCTGGACATCCACAAAACTGAAACGTACCACACAATGGTAAGGCTAAGGAAAAAGGAACTGGACAGACAATGACAACACTGAAGACGATCATTAAACCAAAAGACTTAGACCAGGTAACAATTAGAAGGACAACAAACAAAGAGAAACACGAAGAGCTAATCAAAAATACAAACACATGCCAAATCTCGAAACAAAAGCCGTGACAGGTATGCCCAACGGACTGAGACGAGAAGACGTGGTAGACGCATTACATATGGAAAACGATGACTTGAAACTAAGTTACGGTGACAGAGTGAAACAATTAAAAATACTAACATCCAGACCATACCGGAACCTATGAAAGGAGAACGTACTAATACAAGGATCGACGTACATTATCAAAGACATGTTAAAACAAGGATACATTTACCGTGACTTGACGAAACTTTAAAAGGAAAAGCACCTTCGGGTAGCAATGTGCTTCAGGTGGTGCAAATACGAACATGTAGTTAAACATTGCCAGGAAAAAATCACGAGGTGCTACAAATGCGCTGACGGACACAACGGAACAACATGCACAAATACAAAGACAAACTGTACGAACTGTGAGACAATGAAACTGACGCCACGACAACACGAAGCCAGAGACACAAACTGCCCAATTTACAAACGAAAATTAATAGAACCAAGACAGCAAACATCATACGCATCTTAAACACACCTAACAAACAAACGCACACACAAACAACAACTAAACACCTAACAAGAATAAACAGTACGCTATTAGATAATACTTTACAGACACAGACCCGGACAATCCTTGGGAGACTGCCTACAGAATAATTATCATAGTGATAGTTATTATCCTGAAATTTGCTGTTTCACTGTGGAAGACTCACCGAATAATAATCAAAAGGAATATATGAAGAGACTTAGTGAGATCCAGAACAAGGGTTTATGTTTACAGTAATAAAATTTTGGGAAGATTTTATTTTTGTAGTCGACATTTATTATTTTATGCTCATCTTCTTATATTTATCCATTTACTTATCTATATTGCTTTATTAAGTTATGAAATTTCTGTATTTTGATTGTCGTCCTTATTGTTTGGCAATTTGGTCTATCCAGTAGTGTCAGTGCAGTAAATGTCTTCTTCATGGGAACAACTAATCATTAATTTAGAAAATAATCTAAAAAATATATTTACTTTTAACCTATCCTTTTCGAATTTTGTTACTTTGTACATACAAACATACATATAGTCACGCTTTTTTACCGTAGGGGTAGGCAGTAGGGTGGTGCGGAAAAATTCAGGTTTTTAATTCATAGTTCCTATAGTGCGGAAAAGTTGTGATATGTATATAGAAGCAAAACAAAACAAAAATTTTTGAAATCGGACTTTATCTTCCGATCGCGCAATCAGCTGAAAGTTTCATAAAATTAGTGAAAATCGTAATTTTCCTTAATTTTTTTTTGTAATTTTTTTTATTGTTATTTTAAGTCACTATAGCAAAATTTTTATTCTTCAAGCATTGAAAAACAGTAAAGAAAAATATTTTGTCTCTGGGAGTTCATATTCCGATCGCGCAAGTATATTGAATTATAACGAAATTTGTCATTTTTGGACACATTTAGCATGTTGGGAAAATAGCTATGTTAGGATATAAAGTTATTAATTTTAAGTTTCATTTCAATCCTTGAACCTGCACTTTATCGTATGATCGCTCAACCAATCGAAACTAAATAAGAATAGTTAGAATCGGTTACTGTTTACGGTAGTAGGCGATTTCTTTGAAACTTTGATTTCTCAGAATTGTTTTCATTCATCAGGCGGTCACCGAAACACAACAGCGCTAGTGAAACTGGAACGGCACAGCTGTTTCTCCTTAGTGTTACTTCGCAGTTAGCAAGTCCAAGACCTAGAGACTAGTGCCTTTGTGTTTCACCACTTATCTTTACACATTTTAGTAAGCAATTTTAGTGAATTGTGCTAAGGTTTGAAAGCGAAATGGATATGGATACATCATTGACCAAGAAAATAACTAGACAGTTTTTTCGTTGCCCTGTGTTTGGGGATCCACGAGAATTGCCGCCGAACATTATTCCCAGCTATGAAGATGTGATTCGATGTTGTTTTGAAGAACAGTTTGTGCTGGCAAGTAAGCTTAACAACATTAAAGTTAGTTTCTTAGCTGTCAGCTACACTGTTGCTAAAAAAGTAATGCTTATTTACCAGAAAGCGTCAATCCCTACTGTTACTTGCTATAGGATTATTCAAATCATAAAATCTTTCTATGATAAGTATCTTAAACTCATGAAATCGTACAACCGCGATAAAAGCAAACCTAAGTTCATAGAAAAAATTGATGCATTCAAAAGCCAAGCATCTCAAATGTTTGACATCTTAGCATGCAAGTGTGAAATGACTTTAAATTGTTCCTGTAAAAAAAACCTGTGTAAAAAAAAACTTTGTGATTGTACGATTCAAATCAACTGTTTGTGTGAAAAGCCTAACAAAATCCCTGTAATTGAACACAAGTTTATCTATCTTCAGAGAAATTACAGGATGGGAAAAATTGGCACTATTGACCAAAAGGAGACGAAAAAGCTTAGCAAGAGGCTGGAAAGACAAAGTTATAAGCTAAAAATACAATCTCCGAAACCAACAGAGACTGAAATTGAGAATAATTATGATTTAAATACAGCTGAGGGCAGCTTGAATGATTTTGAAGTGCCTGATAAGAATGATGATGAGTACAAATTTGGCATCTCAGTAAAGAAACAATCTCCTTGGCAGATGAAAATCAAGCTAAAAACTACTGCATTACACTGTGACCGCTATAATGTATCAGATCGGGCAGCTGCTGCCATAGCATCAAGTGTTTTGGAAGATATTGGTTTAGTTAATGAAACAGATACTGCTAATGTGGTTGATCGATACAAAATAAGAAGGGCGAAAAGCCGCTGTAGGATGAAATTGCAGAAGGATAAGCAGAAATCAGTTGAAGCACATGGCATATATTTTGATGGACGCAAGGATGATACACTAGCCATAGAGAAAGTTGGATTCAAACATTTTCGTCGAACAGTAAAAGAGGAACATTATGTTATCCTAAAAGAACCTGGATCTGACTACTTAGGTCATGTGTCACCTAAGTCTGGATCAGCTCGAGACATTGCACAATCGATTTTGTCATACCTCAATGAAAATGAGATTTCCTTAGAGATTCTAGATGTTGTAGGATGTGATGGTACAAATACGAATACAGGGTGGTGCAATAAGACAACTAGAAGTGCATCTTGGACGGCCCTTGCAGTGGGCTGTGCGTTTGCTTCATTTTGCTGAGTTACCTTTTCGTCACCTTTTCGAACATTTGGATGGTGCGACAACGGGCCCGAAATCATTTGCTGGATCAATTGGTCAGATGTTAAACAGTTGCGAAAAACTTGCAGTAGTTGATTTTCAACGCATTGATTGTGAGATACCACAAGTAGACAGAAAACTGTTGAGTAAAGATCAGCAGTACCTTTTGGACATATCTCAAGCAATAAAAAGTGGAGACTTTCTAAATGATTTATCTAAACGAGAACCTGGCCCGATTTCACACGCTAGATGGCTCACGCGTGCTAATAGGGTTCTTCGGTTATATGTGAGTTTAGAAAATCCATCTGATGCTCTAAAGGAGTTAGTAGTTTACATTTTAGGATCGTACGTTCCGGTTTGGTTTGGGATAAAGTGCAGTGAATATATAACAGATGGGCCACGTCACGTTTTCAAAGCTATACAAACATCTCGGTACATGTCAGATGACTTAAAGAAAGTAGTGCATCCTGTAATTGAAAGGAATGCGTTCTTCGCTCATCCTGAAAACATCTTGATTGCAATGATATTTGATGAAAGAAAGCATATTCGAGAATTAGGGCTGAGGAGAATTTTGAAGGCAAGACACTCAAGACAGTCACGTTCAAAGGGTAAAACCATTAGGAACTTTATCACTCCTACTTTGAACTTCGATGCGTCAGACTACACAGAGATGATCAATTGGAGTAACACAAGGATTTTTTCTCCTCCTCTTCTTCGAAATGTACCTGATAACGAAATATTATTGTTAATTCAGACTGGTGTTATTCCAGATTGGGATATCAAAAGATTCCCCTGTCACACGCAAGCCGTGGAAAGGTGCGTTAAGCTGGTAACAGAAGCGTCACAAAAGGTATGTGGGGCCCAATCTAGAGACGGTTACATCAGAGCTACACTAGAATCTCGATCAATAATGCCCAGTTTTGAAAGCAAATCACAGTACAGAATTTCTTCTAAACCAAGCACAAGTAAAGAGTAAACAAGGTACAAATCTAAGTAGAAAGACTAAACCAAAGTAAATACCAAATATGCAATGTAAGTAATGGGAATAATATAACTAGCAAACACACACCCTTCATATTGGTTGGATGGTTGGGAATGGGTGTGGGTGGAACTCGAAGTGCAGCCACCTCCTCGTGGTGAGTTCTGGGTTGTTTTTATATTATTATTAAAATACAAACAAGCGAAGAGCTGCACAAATGGTTTTAACTAAAAATGAACACTTATTTCCCTCATATTGCTATTTTCCAAAAAAATTCATTATGACCAAAAATGTCGAATTTCGTTATATTTCTATAGAGTTGCGAGATCGGAATATATGCTCCTAGTGAAAAAATATTTTTTTATTACTGTTTTTCAATGCTTGAAGAATAAAAATTTTGCTATGGTAACTTAAAATAACAATAAAAAAAATTACAAAAAAAATTAAGGAAAACTACGATTTTCACCAATTTTATGAAACTTTCGGCTGATTGCGCGATCGGAAGATAAAGTCCGATTTCAAAAAATTTTTTTTTGTTTTTCTTCTATATACATATCGCAACTTTTCCGCACTATAGGAACTATGAATTCGAAACTTGAATTTTTCCGCACCACCCTATTGCACTTTTCAATTCGTTTTTTTGTAATTAACAATTTTTTTTTGGAAAAATAGCCATTTTTTGCGTATAACATTGCACCTATTTATCCGATCGTAATACTGTCAACAGATGATTTTTAGAGATACCGATCGGATAAATAGATTCCGAGAAAATCCATAAAAATTAAAAAAAAATTTAAAAATTCATAACTTTGTTAATTTTTATTATGTAGCGCTGTTCTTCTAGATTCGAATGGGTATTAACATGTTCTTTAATAGTGCAAAACTTGGACTATGTCCGGTGAATACTTTCGGAGTTATAGCGATTTGAAATTTTGATCCCTTTTTTTCGCGGAGGGCTGCTGTATGCTCCTGTATTTATCCGATTCTCCCGTTCTTTGAAAATTTGGACAATATGGATGAAAAACTTAAACGTTTTTTTGAAAGAGATGATTGCTAACGGTCGAAAAATCGACGCAAACGTGCGCTATAACCACTGTCCGCGCGCGAGTAGTCGAGTAGTGGGGGAAGAGGGGAAACGATATATATAGATATAGTAGCGCGCCCGCTGCGCGCTGCTAATAGTACTTCCCGGACTAGTTCGGGAGGTACCGTCAAATTTCATGGGTGATTTTACTGAAAATATACATCCTTTTATACCTTAGTTTTTTCTCTAGAAGTAAAGAAAAAATATGTTAGCTGACGCGACTCCGTGACTTAAAATGGTGGGAAGCTGCGGATCTCGCGAGAAAATAATGATTTTCGGAGTATTTTACTGGAGGTCATAATTTGCAGATAGCTAAATGATTGAATTATAATTGGGAAAAAACATGTTAGCTGCATAATTTCTGTGATTTAACTTGTTAGCTGAGCGTTTGAATTTGTAGGAAAAATCTTGCAAATCGGACCATTTAACAGATACTGAAAATTATAATTATAAAAAATCGTGTTAGCTGATGCTCAGGTGTGATTAAACCTTTTAGCTGCGCTTCTTTTGTGCAGCACGCAGTCGGGCCATTACCAACCTTTTTCTTTACTTTATAATGAGGATAAATACACTATTAATCCATATCAGATTGATAAAAATCAGTCGATTCCTGACTGCAGCGAACACAGTAATGGTCCGACCGCGCGCTGCACAAAGGAAGCGCAGCTAACAGGTTTAATAACACCTGAGCATCAGCTAACATGATTTTTTATGATTTTCAAACCGATTATTATTCAGTATATAGTTTTCAGCCTCGGTAAAATGGTCCGATTTTCAAAAAATTTCCTTCATCTTCATACGCGCAGCTAACAAGTTAAATCACAGAAATTAAGCAGCTAACATGTTTTTTCAAGATTATAATTCAATCATTCAGCTATCTGCAAATTATGTCCTTCAGTAAAATACTCCGAAAATTGTTATTTTCTCGCGAGATCTGCAGCCAATTACAATCTTAGTCACAGATCTGGACCAGCTAATATGGAAATTTTCTCTCAAAAACATAACAAAAGCCTTCACTAGAAAATTCAGCCTCAGTAAAATGGTCCGGTGAAATTTGACGCTATTTCCCGGACTATAATCTTTTTACCCGTTTATCTCGGTTATGAACTAAGCTATCTGTCTGTTTTTTTTTATATTTCGAGGTAATTTTGTCTGGAGAATCTATTTTTGTCATAAGATTTTTTGAAAAACTACTGCTACAGCTAGAAATGGTCAACTTTTCTCATTAGTTGTTAACTTTTCACAGTTACGGTGGTTTGTTATATGAGAAAATTGCTTTTCTTTGATGATTTTACATTCCCAGAGTTATTTACGTTTCTCGGAAAGTACTTTTCCCGCCCACTGAAAGTATAATGTATGTTCAAAGTGCAATACGCCCATAAACTCAGCCTGTAATAAGCAAATGTTCATCATTTTACAATGCAGTTCAAAAGATTACTTCTTTGAGCTTAAAGTATAATAAAATAATATTTAGAGCTTCGTTTCACTTTATGACAGGTATATACCTATTCGAAGAACGAAGATATCGTTTCCCCTCTTTCCCCACTACTCAACTACTCGCGCGCGGACAGCGGTTTCAGCGCAAGTTCGCGTCCATTTTTCGACCGTAATCAATCATCTTTTTCAAAAAACGAGATGAGGCGAGTTTTTCATCTATATTTTCCAAATTTTTAAAGAACGGGAGAATCGGATAAACACAGGAGCATACAGCAGCCCTTCTTTTTAAGTACCATGTCTTTCTAGAACGTTGGTCACCAACAAGGCTATCCTTATTCTGCCGACGACAAGTCTGAACAGAGAGCTTAAGTTGAGTTTATACCAGTGACGTAGATTCTTAAGCCATGATGCTTTTCTGCGGCCCGGCTTTCTTTTACCATAATTTTTTCCCTGCATGATGTTCTGCAGTAATCGGTATTTTTCGCCTCTCATAACATGCCCGAAATATTGCAGTTTCCTTCTTTTGATGGTGGTAAGAATTTCGATGGATTGTCAGACGTTGGAGTATTACCAAGTTGGATACTTTTTCAGTCCATGAAACTTTTAATATTTTCCTATAAGCCCACATCTCAAAGGCTTCAAGTCGTCTTTCTTCGTACTTGTTTATAGTCCAGGCTCCCATACCGTACAGCAGGGTGGAGAAGATATAACATCTGAGAAGTCGGATTCTTAGAGTTAATTTCAGATCTCTACAGCACAAGACCCTACTCATGTTTTTAAATGCTGCTCGAACCTGCTCAATCCTTGATTCCACTTCAGTTTGACTATCCGCGCTTTTAGTTATTATGCTGCCTAGATATTTTATTTGGTTTACTTGCTTTAATAGTTCCCCCCCAACTGTTATGTTAGCTATGTTATTAGTTTGCTTGCTAATTACTAATACTTTGGTCTTTTTTGCATTTAATCTGAGTCCGGCCATTGCGCATTTTTCAATGACTGCATCCAGTATCCGTTGTAAATCTTTCTGACTGGAGGCCAACAGTACCGTATCGTCTGCGTAGCGAAGGTTGTTTATGATTTCGCCATTTATAATAATGCCGGCTTGTATATCAGTTAGTGCTTCCCTAAATATTATTTCAGAGTATACATTAAAGAGCAAGGGCGATAAAATGCAACCTTGCCTTACTCCGAAAGTATTCATTGGACATAATACAGGTTTTGCACTGTCAAAGAACATGTTAATACCCATTCGAATCCAGAAGAACAGCGCTACATAATAAAAATTAACAAAGTTATGAATTTTTTTAAAAATCGTCATATTTTCTCGGAACCTATTTATCCGATTGGGACGTTCGAGGTCGCATTTTATTCGTCTTATCATTCTCTAAAAATCGTACTGTGTTGACAATATTACAATCGGATAAATAAGTTGAATGTCTTACGCAAAAAACGCGAAAAATCGTTGATTACAAAATAACGAATTGAAAAGTGGAGTATCCAAGTATGCACCCACTATCAGCAAGTATTTTCAAACATAATTACATTGGTCCGATCCTGCTATGATTTGTGTCAAGCTTTAATGCTCTATACGGTTTGCAGATGACACAGTCCTGATAGCAGATAATATGAATGACCTCCAAAGTCTCCTGGACATAGTTGGAATGCACGGCCGACTAATGGGAATTAACATCAACATAAAAAAGACAAAATTCCTAGTAATTACCCGCAAATTGGATGAATTAGAATGCGAAACTTTCATACTATAGTAAAGACATAGAACGAGTAAAAAAGTTTAACTATCTGGGGACTTGGTTATGTGAAGACTGGTCTTCAGACGTAAAAATCAAATGCCGAAAAGAAAAAGCGGAAAGCTCATTCCTGCGATTTAAAAACGTCTTCACGAACTCTGACTTTTACCTCAATCTCAGAATAACATTTACAAAATGTTACGTATGGTCCGTACTGTTGGTATGAAAGGATGGACATTAAGCACAATGAATAGGCTGGAAGCATTTGAAATGTAGATCTATCGAAAAATCTTGAAACTCCCATGGACAGCAAGGAAAACCAACGATGAAATTTTGAGGACGATAGGAAAAGAACGCGAATTTCTGGGCACGATAAAACGCAGGAAAACAGCGTACCTGGGTCATGTGTTACGCAACGAAAGATACCATTTGCATCAACTATTAATAGAAAAAAAAATAGAGGGAAGAACGGGTGTAGGCAGAAAGAGGATATCGTGGCTCCAAAATATCAAACATTGGACAGGAATAGGAATCACAGGGGAATTAATTCACACCACCAGAGATAGGAAAAAATGGTCAGAAGAAGAAGATAATGTTTTGTTGCTTGGCATAATAGCATTACGTACATTAGGTAATCTACGATATTTTTACAGGGGTCATTATATTTTTCATCTGAGTTTAAAGCTTCAAATACTATAATTTACTATTATGGTATACTACTTGGTTTTAATTCTAACATATTAAATTTATTTAAAGCGATAACCGGCAATTTTTAATTTGTCATGTAAGAAAGTTAATATGTGTGTTTCAGAATGTATTAAACTCTTACATTTATAAAAGTGTGAATTACGATCGTGGAAAAGTTGTTAAATATCAATCTATTCCGCGGTATTCACTTTTTTATGGAATTTCTTATTGGTTTTTTTCTGAGGTGGGGAAAATACTTTAGAAAGAGGTTATAAGCCTGAAAGCCAAAGGTCTACTGTAAGACTCCACCGACTGTATCAGGTCTACTCACTAAAAACTCCACCCCTATTTAGGTTCGTCTGGCTATTGCCTCCGGCGACCTTTAGGCCCGTTGGCCAATTGTATTTTACCCATTACATTACATTACAATGGAGACCTGACCCGCATATCGCGCGGCAAGGACCACAGTCCCTTAGTGATTCTTAGCTGATTCCTGTTCATTGCTAACAGTTCTGTCGTCCTTTTGTGGCACGGTCCGCTGATGTATTATTTCCCGTGTTTGTTTTCTGGTATGATTGTCCAGTAGTTTTTGTTTTTCCGAACCGTCTTCTTTTTTTTTACAGAGGTGGAGAAAATCCTTTACGGAGAAGTTATGAGTCTTTCAGCTCAAAGAGGGTAGACCTATCGTGTGGGCCGCGGACGGCCCGCACTGCGACTATTAGAAGGGGAAGAGATTATAGAAAGGAAATGATTGTGGACACGCTTTTTGAAAAGTTGCAGGTCATAGTTCTCTGAAAAAAAATGATTTTGGAAGTTTATTCCATTCCGTAGCAGCCCTGTAAAAGAAGGATTCTTGATGAAGATTGGTCCTTGTAGTGTCAATCTTGAGAGTAAATGGGTGAGATTGATCAGCGTGCCGAGTTCTTCGGCCGAATGTGGCCAATGGTGGTACAAGAGTTTTTATTTCTCTGAAGCATCTGCCATGGAAATATATGTAGAGCAATGACTGGTCTGCAACTCTTCTTCTATGTTCTAGAGGGTGAAGGGTATCTGTGAGAGTTGAGCTGTTTATCAAGCGAATGGCTCTTTTCTGAATGGAATCTAGAAGACGAAGAGAATGCCTTGGTGCTAAACCCAAAATGTGCAAGCAATACTTCAGTAGAGGTCGGATTTGAGCCTTGTACGTCGTCAACGGTTGATCAGGAGTAAAAAACTTTCTAGCTTTCCACAGAAAACCTAGCTTCTGGCTTGCTGATTTGCGATGTTAGCAACATGGTCATGCCAAGACATAATATAAGACACCGTTACTCCCAAAATCGAGATGGAGGGACTTAACTCAAGAGTATTTCCGGACATTGTGATCGATAGGATGTGAAAGTTGAGACAAGTGTCTTTTAATTTTCAACGCAGGCCCTGGTCGCCCTTCCATATACATTTGAGTAGTGGTAATTATTTTTGGTTAAATACCGTCTGTCGATTTTTGGAAGTCAGTTTCAAGACTAATTTAAGTATTTGAAGTTATGTGGAAAGGTCGATCAGATTGAATTTTTTCCATTGATGGATTTGCTGCTTTGAAAGTTAAAAGAAGGGAAATTTAATGGTAAGAATTTAATTTAATTTTAATTTTTCGTGTTTAAAATAAAATCTTTCGTTAATGATTTGGCACAATTATTTATTTATTAAAATATTTTGTGCCAGTGTCATTAATGAAAATATTTTATTTTTGAGAAAAAAAACCTAAGTGGGTTTATTATTTTTAGTGGTTGGCCTTTCATCTTTAGTCTTTTATCTTGCGACGTTCATCCAGGCCTTTTATGCTTTATGTTTTTTTTGCACATTTTGTTTTTGGAAATTTATTGCTTTTTTTGGATTGATGTCGATTTGGTTTTTTTGTTACTTTTTTTTTTTGTAAATTGTGCAGTTAAATTTTGTAAATCTAATATTATACTTACTTTTAAAAAGTACATGTTTAACATTTTATTGTTTTCAGCAAATGTGAAAAACCTTTCTTTTGTAATTTTAAATAAACCTGTTATACGTTTAAGTTGCTTTTTTTATTAATTGTTTCTACAAGATAAGAGTGTAGTTTGTACGGTTTAGTAAAAATATGTTCGTATTTGAAAGGACTACTTAATTAAAATAAACTATTGGGTTTGTTTGGGGTATATTCTTTTAGTGATTTTTAATCAAAAATCATTTGGCGCCAACGTGGTAATTCATTAGTTTAGTTATGATGATATAAATTTTAATAAAACAAATTTGGAAAAAATACGATTGTATAGATCCGCGAAATGACCTATACAATCCCCCAAATAGAATTCAATAAAGAAATCAAGAAGCCACGAAACCCTAAAAAAAATCAGTGATTTATTATTATTAATATATATTTTAGAAATTACTATTAGTTGTTTTCTTTCGTAACAAATTAAGTCTAACTTAAATTTTTATTATTAGTATTTATTTTTATTTCTTTCGTAACAAATAAATCTTTTTTATCGTAACACAATTGACGCCCAACTTTAGAAAAATATTTCTTTCTTTGGTAACTATACTTCTTAGATTACTCATCTCCGCAGCATTAATCCTATTTTCATGCTTCTTTTGCCAAACCCAACATTCATTACTATACATAAGTGTAGGAACCAACAAACCTTTATGCACAGCTTGACGTGCCTTTTTTGACACTTTCTGGCTGTTCATAAAGCTATGCAGTGCCCCATTCATTTGTTTTTCTGCCAACACCCTTCGCTCAATGTCACTGTTATATTTTCCATCTCTAGTAAACTTTGAACCCAAGTACACAAATTCATTTACTTGTTTCACTCTTTCTCACTCAATCGAAACTTTACAGTTTGTCATGATTTCTTCTCTTTCAAAAACCATTACTTTCGTTTTGCATACATTTATTTTTATCCCTTTGATTTTCAGGGTATTATGCATAACATTAACCATCGCCTGCAACTCCTCTTCAGATGACGCTAATATGACTTGATCATCGGCGTAAAGAAGGCATTTGACGATCAAATCATTCATTTTTAATCCATACGCACTCTCTTTAAAATATTTTAAATAATCGTCCATGTATAAGTTAAACAGCCATGGCGAAGCCACACATCCCTGTCTTACACCTTTTTTGATGTTAAACCAGTCCGTGCAAGCTCCGTTTATCCTGACACAAGCAGAGTAATCCTCGTAAAGTGATTTCAGTGCTCGCATTAAACTACCGCTAACTCCATACATAGACAAAGTCGGCTACAATTCACTCCTCACCACTCTGTCATAGGCCTTTGTTACTTTGAATACTGACATAATGGACTTTATGTGTACTTTTATCGTAGATACAGTGGGAGATATTTTAATTTAATAAAAAAAGGAAATTTTTTTTTCCTCACAAATAATTGATACAAATTCTAATATAAAAATTAAAGGAGTCACAGAGGGTTCTGTACAATTTTAAGGCACAGTTGACACCGTACTTTTTATAAATAACTATTCAGTACAACATACATTTTATGTGGTTCCTGGTAATTTCTCTATTCCCGCTAACGCAATTTAGGCAGAGATTTCATTTAAAACTTCAAATATAATTTAGATTACTTTCAATGGTTGTTATCTATAAAAGTGGTTGAAAAAAAAAGTTCAATTCCTTTATATAATAGTCCGGCCGATGATGTAGTAGTAATACCGCCAAGACGCCTAGTAAATTAGTAAGATTAATCTATCTATTTAGCCTTTTTTAGTCGATCTTAGGACATAGGCCTCCCCCAGCCTTTTCCCCTTTTTCCTGTTTGTCGCCATGTTCATCCATCTAGTTCCAGAGTGCTTCTTCAAGTCATCCGCCCACCTCATTTGGGGTCTTCCTCTACTTCTTTTATTTTTCCAGGGTCTCCAGTTTAGAATACATTTGTTCCATCGGTCGTCTTTTTGTCCGATATTGTGACCACCGAATTTTCATTTTAGTTTTGCTAAATCTTTTCTAACATCTGTTACTTTCGTTTTATTTCTTATCCACTCGTTTCTTTTACTATCTACCATTTTTATATGTAAAATTTGTCTTTTCATTGATCTTTGGAATTTTGTTATTTTATGCTTTTCTGTGTAAGTGTCCATGTTTGGGATCCATAGGTGAGGTTCCAGTCAAAAATATCTTTTATATTACAATGAAACATTTGCCATGGTCAAAAGAATTTCGACCTTTAGATTTTTAATAGCTTTTTTAAATCAACCAGGAACAATTCGAGCATTGTATTGACTGATAAACACTAAATGTTGCTACTCAACACCCACCTTAGTGTTTACTCACAACCAAATATTTTCAATCCCTTTTTTATCCCCCAAATATTTTTAATCCCTTAATTTTTTCTCACCCCTACCCCTAATTTTAACCTCCGTTAGTTTTTAAACCCCAATTTCAATATTTTCCCCAAATAAAATCCAACCCTCAAAATTTTTATCCCTTAATAATATATATATATATATATATATATATATATATATATATATATATATATATATATATATATATATATATATATAACTAATCTATAGTGACTACATGTGTTTTTGTGTCTCTAGCAAAATGTCATATAACTACAGTTCTGTTCGTTTCTCCAAGTCAAGTTCAATATCATTGAACCCAGAAGCCTTCCAACTACACAGTGATATAAAAATCTTCATGGTGCATATCATACAATTTGATGATAATTGAACAAAACTGCATTGATCACATGCCAAATAGCCTTTCTTATTATCTTTTTTCCATATCAACAAGTGATTAGATTCGGAACACATGATAAAAAGTTTAGGAGATCTTCAACACAGGCCGGAGAGTATATACATTTTCGCAACTTAAAACATAAAGGACTACAATTTTATCAGAATGGATAAAGTCATTTGTGGTAGATGTAATCAACAAGTAATTGAAAAGGACAGTGTGATATGTGACTGCTGCAATGAATGGTTACATGAAGGATGCACAAACCTATCAAGTACCGAATTGAGAACAATTGCCTTAAGAAGCAGGATTATGATTTATTTTTGCCCTACATGTCGAACCAATTTCAAAAAAATACCGAGGATTGTTAGGAGCCTTGATGAATTAATGGAGAAAAACAAAATATTATTGGAGGAAAATTATAAACTACACAAGAAAATCGAAGAATTAACAACCTGTAGGGATCGATCAGAACCCGACAATATCAACATTATTAATGAAATACAAGAGAGGCAGAATCGTGCATTTAATATTATCATGAATAACATTCAAGAGTCAAGTCAGACAACTCATATTAAATGTTCAGAAGATGACACTGCTACTGTGATAAACATTCTGAAGAATATTTCTGATGAGTGATTGTCAAGAAAACACTTCGATTGGGTAAACACAGTGAGAACAGAAACAGACCAATCAAAGTCATTCTGTCAAGCGCAGAAACTGCCCTAAATATTTTAAGGAATAAAAAACAAGCTAATATCCGAGGAGTTTATATATAAGGTGACCAAACCAAAATGCAAAGAGAGTACTACATATCAGTAAAGAAAAAGCTTACAGAAATGATTAAGAATGGTCAAGCCAACAAAACTATCAGGTATCTAAATAATATCCCCACTATTGTTGATAAATTCCCTGTACAAAAAAACTGATAGTGAATCCTAGTATACCGTTCCAAAGTGACATTATATATCTGAACATACAAAGCTTAATAGCAAATCGTGATAGCATTATAGCTGAAATATTGTATTTTAACCCATTATTAATATTGCTCAGTGAAACCAGAACAACTACAGACATTGAAGATTTTGAAATTAATCTCCAAAATTACAATATTTTTCGATGTGACTCTTCCAGTCGCCATACAGGAGGTGTAATAATATATGTTAGAGAAGACTATAATTGTAAAGTCTATAAAAAAATTGGTGTTTATTTATAAAAATCAATGTTCAGGGTAAAAACTGGATTATAGGCTGTCTTTACTGCTCACCTAGCTCAGATATTCGCAGCTTTATGACAGAATTTGAAGACTTAGGTGAGAATATCTTTAATGAAAACAATAAATGTATTCTGGTAGGTGACTTCAATCTCAACCTTCTTGACAATACTAATAATTATGTTCGTGATTTCAAATTACTTGTAAGTATAATTGGTGTAGATCAACTTGTAGATAAGCCCACAAGAGTAACCAATGTTAGTAGTAATATAATAGATTATGTTCTATGTAATCAATCTTTTGTTAGTTGCAAGGTACATGATAGTCCTAAAATTAGTGATCACTCAATTATCACAATTTTCATGTTAAAAGGTAGAAGCTCTACTGAACAGCAAATTAGACACTTTAGAAATTACAATCAAGCAACACTGGATGAATTAAATGTCAAACTAATATTTTGTGAATGGCACTTGAATTCCATGGATGTCAACTCTATCTACACCAACATTATTGATAATGTGCGATCAATCATTGAAATAATTTCCCCATTGAAAACATTCAGCTGCAACAATAAATTGCCTTGGTATGATCACGAAATATACGAGTCTGCTAAGAAAAGAGATAAAGCATATCGATCATTCAAAAATTTCACACTGGTTAATGAGAAAAAAACATCCTGGGAAGAATATAAGTACTTCAGAAATAGAGTCGTTAACAATTTAAAAATAAAAAACGCGAATACTATGAAAATAAAATAGACGGCAATATGTCTAACCCAAAAAAAATGTGGCAAACTTTAAAATCCTTACTAAAACCTCAAAATATTGGACTAACACAAAATATACTCTTTATAGTTGATGGTACACGCACAATTTCCACAACTGATGTTAATAAAGCTGAAAACTTCAACTCATTCTTTATCAGCAGTATATTAGAAATTAAATCAACCATTCCTAATTCAGAAAGCTGGTCAAATACTGATCTTCCCATTATTAATAGTCAACTCAATGAATTCAGACCACTTAGCCTAAATGACTTGAAGAAAATAATAACTAGTTTAGATAATAAGTGCGGTTATGATATTATGAATAGCAAAGTTTTGAAAAGCGCTTCTCAAGTCATTGGTCATGTTCTATTGAATCTCATAAACACTTCACTTCAAACAGGGACATTTCCTCAAGAATTAAAAACTGGCACAGTGATTCCTATCCCTAAAGTGAACAATACGAAGGAATCAAGTAATTTTCGACCCATAAACACATTACCACCATTGGAAAAACTTCTTGAATTAGCTGCATACAACCAAATTAAAGAATATTTTGAAAGCAACCATATAATTATGGAACATCAGTCAGGATTTCGTCAAAATCATTCTTGTGAAACTGCTTTACAGTTCACAATGTCCAAGTGGAAACAAATAATGGATGAAAATAAATATATAGTAGCGGTTTTCCTTGACTTCAAACGTGCCTTTGAAACCATTGAAATCGACAATTTGCTTGAAAAAATGAAATACTATGGGATATGTGGGACTGTAATAAAATGGTTCACAAGCTATCTTACCAATAGATCACAGAGGACGAAAGTGAATGGGAAAATATCATCTAATAGGGATATAAACACGGGTGTTCCTCATGGCAGTGTTTTAGGACCTTTTTTGTTCATACTCTACTTTAATGATAAAAAGACTATTGGTGATATTGAATTCATGAAACTTTTTGCGGATGACACACTTGTTGCAGCAAGTGATGAAGATCTGAATATTGCTATAGAGAAAATGAATGGCTACCTGGAAAAAATATCCTCGTTTCTGAACGTGAATAAATTGAAACTTAACCATCAAAAGACTAAAGCTATGATTATAACTTCAAAATATAAGCACAATCAAATAAATGTCCAAGATTTGAATCTTCTACCACGGTTTACAGAACAATCATACAGCCACATTTCGATTATTGTTCTAGTTTGCTTCTTCTGCTAGATAATAATAGTGTCTCCGCATTGCAAAAACTGCAAAATCGTGGAATGATGATCATACTTCAGTGCAACAGATATACCCCTGTTAACTCTGTTATCAGTTCTTGATTGGATGGCAGTAAAACAGAGGATATTATATTTTTCCCTGATATTAATTTACAGGGTGGTTAATTGTGAACTTCCAACTTATCTCAATGAATTCATAACATTTAATAACCAAATTCACAACTATGAGACTAGGGGTAGGTTTGATTTTCATATTAATCGTACTAGAATGAAAAGAACTATGAATTCATTATTTCACCAAGGTTTAGTTGAGTACAATAAACTTCCCATGGAAATCAAGATGAGTCCATCTATTCAAATATTCAAATCTAAAATAAAAAAATTAATTATTGATTAGTTATTTACTTATATCAACACTTACATTGTATATCTATTGTAGTTACGTATTATGTAATGTTATATACCATGTTTACATTTTTTTTTTAGATTAGTTAGTTATCTATATATATTTATTTTGTTTTTATTAATGATTTTACATCATATATTTTTTGTAAACTAGGATTTCCTATTTAATAAAGATTATTATTATTATTATTAATTTTCACTCCCAAAATATTTTTTCTTTACGCCCCAACCAAATTTTCGACTATTTCAGGCATAATGTCCAATCCGCCAGAGGCCCGCAACTGCCGGTCGGGTTACCCACATGTTGAGAGTATCGCCAACGTGTTACAAACCTGCCAAACCACCCATTGGTAAAGGATACAGCGCCACGAAGAGGTGACGGCGAAGGTCGGCAGGTACAGCAGATCAAAGTGGCCTACAGAGGAAGAAGTGCACATCCAGCATAAGGATGGTACTGTACAAGCCCAATAATATTGTGCATAAAGAATCCAGAACAATAATCGACGACGTAGGTGTCAGCTGGGAAGGCACTGTGACCCTGGGTGTGTCACACGCCGCAAAAGGGGCCAATAAGCAAAGTTCAACAAACTTTGTAACTAATAAAATTTATAAAAATATAGAAATACTTCAAATACTAAATTTACTTGTAACCTGAAAAAACTAAATAGGCAAAAATTTTAAATAAAAAGGGCAAATAAACTAGCAAAAGATGCTCATCTAAATCAAGACGGAATTATACACTTTAAAACGAATGAAATTACTTAGTTATCCTGTAAAGGGATGAATATATTTCTATAATAATATTTCTAAATAAATAATTGTTGCTAAGCTAAAGCTTCATAATAATGTAGGTCGATATTTTGTATATGTTTATATTGTAGGAATAAGTATTTTATTATTAATAGGATTGCGACTATAAATAATAATTACCAATGCTCTGACAGTATTTATCCGGGTCAATCAGAACTTGTTTATATAGATGGATTTTTATAATGAAGGAATGATTGGATGATTTAGAGAAAAATATTTTTAAATAGCAATTTTTTTTATATAAGTGACAAGGTAGTAAAATCGGGTCAAGCGGTGGGTGTCAAATACAAATACAAATAGATAGTCATACGTAAGAAGATAGTGCAGACGAAGACAAGTTAAAAAATAATTTTGAAAACATGGCAATAACTGCTGATTTTTTCGATTTAGCTAGCAAAATAATTCTAAATCAATTCAATGAAAATTTTAGATCATTTAAAGACTGTTAAACTTTACTTGCGCAAAATTCTAAAAATCACGAAACTAATGCGGTAGCTTTTGTTAAAACTCGGTTAACTGGCAAAGCGCGTAATTGCATTACAAGTGAGCAAACTCTTGAGGCGATCATTAATAAGTTAAAAGAAAGAATTAAAGGCAGAAGTGCACGGTTATTATCTGCTAAACTATTAAGTTAGGTTAGGTTAGGTATCATGTAAGTGGGTCGTGGTCGCCCCTCCACTGCGACCTTTAGTATGTCTATTGTAGTTAACCCCTGGAGGTTACAGTTCACCGCACAATCCAGCCCTTTTCAAGAATTTCATGGTTGTATAAAGTGAGATTTTTTTGAAATCGGTGGGTTCTAGGTTGGTGTAACCATATATGTTGAACCTTATTCTTCCCAGGCCAGGGCATGAACATAAAATATGTTCAGCAGTTTCGTCTCCCACGCAGCAGTTTGTTAGTTCAGACCTATCCTTCCAAGGTAGTATCTTAGACGACAGTGTCCTGTAAACAGTCCCGTTAGAATTCACAGGTTATTTCTGCTCCATTCTAGGATCTGCTTAGATATGTTTCTCGAGAATTTATGTAAAAACGCTTTCGAGTGAGTCAACCCTGGTATTTCGGACCGGTACGTAAGTATTTTCCTCTCTGTCCAGTCTAAGATAATTGTTTTGGCGGCACTTGTGGTGACTCTAAAAACCAATTATGGTCCAGTAAACGCAGATTCAGCCCCCTATTTTGCAAGGGTGTCGTCGGCTTTTTCGTTTTCCTTCACCCCCTGGTGCCCAGGTACCCACAGTAGGGTCACTTTATTATTCGCACCAAGGTACTTTGGGGATTCGATACAATTCCATACAAGCTTAAGTATTAAATCATAAACAAAATCACAAGGACTTTAATGCTTACGCGGCGAAAATTGAAACGCTGTCTGAAAAATAAAAAATTCATACATTTCAGAAGACGTACCGGTTAAAATCGCCAAAAGTTACACAGTGGAAAAAGCGGTTAAATTTCTTAGCCAAAATTTAAATATTAAAAAAGCGCGGTAAGTCGTACAAGCAGGAACTTTTTTAACAGTCAGGATGCTCTAACAAAATTTATGAATGTCAGTTCGGATTCCAATACCTCTAACATTCTACATTTTCATCAGACTAACCAACGTGGCAATTTCCGACGTCGAAATTTTCAAAATAACAATTTTAGGGCAAATTTTAATAATAAAAACCAATAATAATGAAGGTAATTAAGATAAGGGAAGTCGGCTTCGAGTTACTTAAACCGGTGCTCGGATGTCCTCTTCGGTCGCCATTCAACGGTCAGCTCAAAACTGGTACGGACTAGGGGAATCCGACTTTCTAATTAAAACAAAGCATTGCGATTGCACCAGCGGATGTTGACACAATGTAATTTCTGCCCAGTGCTGTGAATGTCAAAGTGAAAAAATTCAAGCAAGCGCGGGTAAACGACGGGAGTAACTATTACCTCGTAAGCGCGGTCGTCGAGAACGAACGTGTCGAGAAGCGCTCCGACGATACATTACCATTGCAAAATCAGTGAAACACAATTCAAGACAATTTTAAGTGCAGATAAATGCGTAAAAAGTGCGTCTAAAAGAGTAGAAAGAAAGATTAACTCGCAAATTTGTTTAAAATTAAATATTTTTCTTGCTGCCGATACAATTAGTTAATAAGTTTTTAATAATACATTTTCGTAAGACTTTGATTTTGAGAAAACTGCAATAAAGAAATAACTAATATTACTACTGAATAACATAACGAGTCACAGCACATTGCTGTTCGTTCTCCACAACCTGTTCGGAACCAGGAAAGTGTGTCTGTAGCTTTCCTTAGGGTTATCAGTGTATCCCCCGTTCGGCTTTTTAATCAGACCGATGCCATTGAAGTGTTCTTTTGAAAATGCTTTTTGAAGACGTTGTGCTGGAAAAAGTTCGGTGATCCCCTCGCACATTTGCCTTCATGTTCTTCTTTTCGATTTTCTGAGTTCTTTATTGTACTCAGAAAGAGCTGTTTTGTAGTCTTCCCAGTATCCCAGACTCTTAGCTCTATTGAAAAGTCTTCTGAATTTTCTCCGGAGTTTTTCTAGTTCCTTATTCCACAAAGGCACATCTCTAGTAGTAGCCTTTTGTTTTTCAGGAAAGCTGAGTTTACATGCTTTTTTTATAGCAGTTTGAAGTTGTCTGGAGGCTGTGTCAAGTTCCTCTATTGATTCGATGGGTATGTGCTGGTCCTCCGTCTGCTTTCTGAGATGCTCTTTGTAAGCCTCCCAGTTAGTTAACTTTGGTACCCTGTATCCCTTGAAATGTGTTTCCGAGGTCTTTAAGTCGAACCTTATGTGTTGATGTTTTGACATTGAAGAATCATCAGAGACATGCCGGTTATGAATGTGGTTTGTTATGGATCCACGAGTGTCAAATCAAGAACCTCTTTTCTGATTGCATTTGTAAAGGTGGGTTTATTTCCTCTGTTAATAATGTCGATGTTGTTAGCCGACAAATATTCCAGAAGATACTCACCCCGTACGTTTGTGTCAGTGCTTTCCCATATCAAGTGGTGGGCGTTTGCATCGCAGCACAGAATAAAATGCCTGTTACCTTTTTTGCACCATCTGATGAGGCTTTGAACTTCCTCTGGCGGAGGGTGCATTATGGAGTCCCCTGGGGAGTAGGCCGAGATAAAAACCACCTGCCTCTTTCCTACTGTAGTTGGCACTTCCACTATAGCGGTTGCCAAATCTCCAGTGATAAACTCTGGAACAGGAAAAAATGTAATATTAGGTTCGAACAATACGGCTGCTCGTGGTTTTTCGTGAGAAGTACACGATCTAATGTTAAGTCCTTTTACCCTTCCTCTGTTTATTCTAGGCTCCTGGAGTAGTCCTATCTGAATGTTGTCTTTAATAAAGCTCCTTCTAAGCACACTCGTGGCTGCTTTTGAGTGTTGGAAGTTTACCTGTAGGCAGTTGAGCTTTTTGCTTCCCCCTTTCCTTACCTCCTCCGGATCTATCTGGTTTCCCAGACATCTTCTTACCTTCGGTCACCTTCTTGTCTGGATTTGCAGATTTCCCAGATCTTTTGGCAGCCTTTTCGGTCTGCTTCTTGGTACTGACCGCACTTTGTTTGGTACCTAAGGTACCAGGTTCTAAGGAGTCAAGTGTGGCCGATTTGGGTTTGCCACCCCTTGCCCTGAGGGTTGGTGACCAAACTTTTAGTTGATCACAAACCCACTTTTTCTTAACTTTTCGGCTGATTGGATGTCAACAATTCGAAATTGTAAGAAGTTCTAGAGGGCCTTAGTACCCTCCAGGTGGTTGCTTTAAGGCTTTCGTTCTGAGCCTCTATTAATCCAAGGATTCTTTCCGTGGAATATCACTAGCTGCCTCCTTAAAGACCCTCAGCATTGCACTCTCCCAGGGTGTTATATCTCCAATGGTATCTTTCAGTCACTGCACGGTGCAGTTATCGGAACACATTAGGGCTAACCAACCAGGTCTATTATGGAAGCTTTGAAAGTAAGCCTTTTCTCTCAGCTCGATTATTTTGTTCAGAATTGCCTCTTTTACGGCTTCAATTTTTTCCGTTGTCAGAAGCATTTCCGGATAGTTGGTCGGCAGAATGACCTCTTTTACACCTCCAGTCATTTGACTAAAAGTTGCTTTGGTGGGTACTGAGGCACTGCTTCCTCTGTCCGCCGCTTTCGGTCTTTTGGTCATTGACCGTCGGGAGTATTTTAGGTAAGTTGAGGCACTTACGAACATTGTGCTGGTCCTTTGAGCCGAATAGAAACAGACCCTATGTTTAATATTCTATTTAGAGATAAAAAGCAAAATGTTTGATAGATACCCCAATTGATTGTTGAACAATACAGTTAACCCAAGCTTCAGGAGATACAAAGAAAAAAAAAAGGATAAATCAAAACTATTATATACGAAGGGACACGCAATATTAATTATGATAAGTGGACTGTATCTCTACACTGGGACAACACTGCACGGATATGGAACGCATGCACCCCAAGTTGTAGACATACTTGCAGTGAAATACATGGGAATTACATACCTTCCGAAGAAAAATAATGATAACAAATTTTGTAAAAAGAAACCAACCCTATATAGATAATTGCGCCAACAATGTCATGAACCTAATACTAGAGACCAATGCTGGCGTACTGACAAAAGGAAGACAAACCTATTGCTCTTTCAGAGTGTTACTGCGGCTACTGCATACAAACATTTGTACAATTTCCTAAATAGAGGATCGAACTGCATGAGCTGTTTTAAGATGTTAAGATCCTTTTTTTCGCTCTTTAATAAAGACAGCATCCAAATAGACACAGTAAAATGGGTTTTTATAGACAAGAACACAAAACAAAGACTATGGATAAAAAAAAACAACATCTAGTAGAGAAGAGACAAATTAAGTCCTCATAAATCTATTAACCAGCTTCGCGTCATACCTAAAACATAAAAAGAGAGGAAAGAAAGACCGAGTGGCTATAGCATCCGGAAATATGATATCAAGGATGTTCCTCTATATGATAGAAGAGTTCCACTAAGAGCTGTTAAAAAAAATAGGAGGTAGCTACCATATCTGTTGGAGGAAAGGAGAAAAAGCTAAAAATCTCCAGCAAAATGGCAAATACCTCTTTAGAAAAAAGGCCAGCTCCAACAGTTATCCAAGGAACAGAAGACGCAACTAAGTGGAACGAATGTCTTTCACCATCACTCTTTGCTGCCATCCACCATTATATGTTCGATGAACAGTCAAGGATAAAGAAAGGGCTGCCGACAGCAAACGAGATGTGTAAACTATTAAAAAAAACAGCTTTAGCTGGGAATTTCTTGTTATCGATTAAAAAGTCCAATTGGGGAAAGAATAAGTCAGAGTATACTTGAAAGTGTGAATGAAGTACAAAGAAAAGAGCTAAATACATTCACAAAGGAGTGGTTCTCATCAATAAAGCCCTTGTTGGATAAAAAAGGACAATGTATTATGGCTAGTTTAGAGTTGCTACTGGGAATGCACAACACGTTATCAACAACGGTTGGACTGATCCCGGTCAACCATAGAATGGACCTAAAACAGGAACAGAACTACAGTAACATTGGTTAGTATCTGAACAACGAGAATTTAAACAAACTTATTTGAAAAATCTCACCAATGCACCTAAGTGGAACCTCTGTCATCGTTGAAATTGCAGCTTATGTGGCAGCCAGTGTCTTCCAATGAAGGTTCTTTTGCTTCATGCAAGACATGGAAATCAGTAGTGGATCAAGTACTAAAGAAGGCAGGATTCGTCGTAGACAGGAGCAAACAGGTGCTTTAGACATCAAGGATGATAGCAACATCCTTTATGGACCTGGCATTGATGATTTTTAAATAAATAGCGTAAGGTCACATTTTATAAAGTGTACCGGAATATCTTCCAATATAAAAAGAGTGGTAACTGGTAGAATCCACACTAATGCATCAAAAGTAGTCAAGAATGCATTGCTTCCTATCCTACAAGAAGACGATATTACAAGAGTTGTACGATATGATGAATCGGTAATCATTTTTGCAAATAAAATGTGCAAAAAATATAAAGAACCTAGACACAACGACACGATCCGTAGTAGAATTCGATTACCAGGAAGATTTTTGTTGGATTAAAAACCTAAATAAAGAGGTAATCCATCTGACATCTATATTTGATTTCAAATTTTCTAATGATACCGTAAGAGCCATTAATAAAACTGCTAAATTTAATTCGGAAACATGGAGTTATAAAACGCCCACTGTTGCTTTTAATTTGGGAACGTTGTTAAAACAAGTAGGAAACTTATTAACCACAGAATGCATAAAACAGCACAATGAAGTTCGTAAGAAGAACTGCAAAGACTACCTTAAAGTGTTTTCTCAAAACATTAGTGTCAACAGAACGGTAGCAGAATCCAATGTAACTTTAAAAAGAAGAAAAACTGTTTATCTTTTTCCAATGGAAGATATAAAAAAACTTTATTCTTATTTACTGACAAAGCGAAGTGAACCCATAAAAAAACTACTCTATGTCTGGACAGATTTGGCCTGTTTAACGCTTTTGACAATTCAGTTTTTAACAGACGTAGACCTGGTGAGACAAAACAAATTTTAATCAAATATTTCAGGACTTACAAAGCAATAAATGATGAAGATTTGCTTGAGTCACTTCTTGATCCCAATAAGAAATTAGCCAGCAAATATGTTACGTTTTTATATACGTGGTAAATTAAACCAAACTGTTCCAGTTTTACTGGATAACAGTATGCATGTAATGCATAAATGTTTTGTTTAAATATAGAAATTTGGCTGGTGTACCCAAAGGCAACCCGTATGTGTTCGGCATACGAGGCAAAAATAAACAAGAGTGTATTTAAGAGCGTGTAAGTTAATGCGAAAATATTCAGCGAAAAGTGGTGCTCGTTTCCCAGGCAGGCTTCGCGCGACTGCCTTGCGCAGGCACATTGCAACAACACTTATCACACTAAACCTGCAGGAGCAGAAAGTTTTTGATGTAGCCAATTTTATGGGACATCATACATAACAATTTACAGACAACCAGTATAAAGTCGCGAAATTTTATTTGTCTAAAATTTTGAAAAAAATTTAAGGGAACGATAGCAGCTCAGGTGAAAAGGATAATGAGAAAGAAGATATAGAAGAAGACGAAAGTAAAGAAGAGACAGAGAACGAATATGATATAAGTGATAGAGAGATAACTTCACGAAAATCTGATTGTCTGAAGCCGCGTTTTTGATCTAGTAAGTACATTAGACAATAAATATAAGACAGTAGAAACGTATGTGAAAGCTCTGTTGTCATAAACAACAAAAGATCCACATCTTTTTTTTTAACTGGTTTGGATTACAGTAAGAAATGGACACAGATTCTTAACAGTGTTGCTTCTTGGTACCTCTATTCCACATCTATTGTAACGCTCTTTCGTCGCTACGTTCACCTTGGCGCCTCAGTCCAGGTTACAGGTTGCCTTGGGCACCAGTTTTTTATCATGGTATGCTCCACTTGCTCCGGGCAGCGTAAGTAAAGAAAGTTAACCCAGGGGTCTATGATTGTCGTGACACAACTTTGACCAGTCAGACAGACTTTACTTGTCGGACTGGGGTTTTCGCCAGGGTACTTGCTGCTTCAGGGATGGAAATAAATATGCCAATCAACTTAGCACCAATTTCCATTGCTTAACTTTCGGTCTTGGAGAAAATACGAAAATGTATCGATATCTTTTGGGCTCCGGTTGTATTGGCGAAGCTTTCGTTCTTTCTCTGGCCTCTACAGCGGTCGTGCAGAAAGGGCTAGATTAACGGGCTTTAGTTCCTTCTTTTTCCTATGGTGCAGTAGTGCTGGCGGGCTGAAGTGACGGGTTTTCGGTCTTTTTCCATATGGTGCAGTCGTTCTAGCGGGCTGGAGAGACTGGTTTTTGGTCCTTCCTCTCGTCTATGCCGCAGTGCTACTGGGCGTCCCAAAGTGACGGGGCTTCGGTTTTCCTCTCGTCTATGCTGCGGTCCAGCTGGGTAGGCTGGAGTGACGGGTTTTGGTCTTTCCTCTCGTCTATGCTGCGGCCCTACTGTGCGTTTTGTAGTGACGGGACTTCGGTTCTTCCTTTAGTCTATGCTGCGGTTCTGCTGGGTGGGCTAGAGTGACGGGTTTTCGATCCTTCTTGGGCTGGCGGCTAGGCGAAATTTCTACTTCTTCTTTATTTACTTCGGTTGGCTGGCAGGTATTTCTCTGACAACGGCAGTCTCGAACTGTATCTGACATCAGCCGACTTAAACTTATTACCTGAATAATTCGTGCTGGAACCCTAGTCGACCTCTGCTAAAGACCTGAGGCACGAATGCAAGTATGTCCCTCTATTAGCGCGACTCTGCACTAATTTTAAGACGCTGATGCCTGTTGTCGAAAACTACAATTCATAGATTCAAAAATTAACCAGGAGAATTTAATTGCAGTCAGTTGAGCCAAAATATAACTGGTATTTTAGTGACTTCTTCACACTATTTCTCTATGCTACTTGGTAAAAATACCGGTTATGAGGAATTCATCCTGATGGGTAAGCATATAAGTTTAATGTAATTATAGTAGGTATATAGTTTGTTCCATGGACGTGGTAGTATCGCGATATCTCAATATACTTCTGCTGGTTATACATTCGGTCTGTGAACATTTTTTATATCATCAATAATTACTGAATCTACCATTTTCACGTCATCGCCGGAATATACAGGGTGACACTTCAAAAACTTTCAGTGGCTTTATCTCATGAACCGAATGAGTTATTTCTTGACACACTCTAGTTCCCCTGATATTCTACAAACAATTTTAAGTGATCATTGATATCTCATTCGGTTCGTGAGATACAGCCATTGAATGTTTTCAAATCGTAACTATTTTCCTGTACTATTATTGGTTCACATTGTATCAGATTTTGTACCACTGGAAAGCATCTTTGATAAGCACAATCATGGGATTTGTCATATGGGACTGAAATACAAATGACCGAGTGGACAACGACTTTATTGATATTCTCCTATCGCCCGATTTCAAATTTCTTGATTGATTTTAATGTCTCAAATCACATAACGTCAACAATTTTCGATAAATGCGTGTAACATCATTTATACGAGGATATATTTCTCGTTGGCATGTGAATAATAGGTATACACATATTTTTTTCAGGGTCATGAACATCAAATCATGTTTTTCAGATCTCAAAAAATTTAAATCAGAGGAACAGTGGAAAGCTGGATCAGAGTCATTGAATATTTCCGAATTTAAATTATCAGATGAAAGTGGCTGCCTCATCGATCAAGAGGAATTCTCAAATTTCTTGAAACAGGCAGAGAGAAAGGACTTATATTCAAAATTATTGAATGCGCCGAATCATCGAATGAAGGCAAATCAGAGGTCAAATCGCTGAATTCATAATATCAATTTTTCTTAATATTTCCAATTGGTGACTAAAATGAATTGATTATTTATTTCTGGATATAATTAACGATATTATTAATTATCTGGATTCTAAATACAGAGGAGAGCTGTTCGTATGGTTGGTGATCTTACACTAACGAACTCATTAGCCTCTCTAGAATATCGCAGAAAGGTGGGCGATCTCTCCCTTTTCTATAGATCTTTTCATGGCCGATGCTCATCGGAAATCACGTCTATCATTCCACCATGAGCGATTCCGACCAGTCAGACCAGACGGACTCATACTGGACACTCTCTCATTGTCGAGCTCGAGATCAGCCAAACTTTACTCTATCAGAATCCTTTTTTTCATTGAACAGCAAAATTGTGGAATTTACTTCCCAGAGAGGTTTTTCCTGATACCTATATAACCTCCAAAATTTCGAGAAAAATTTCAATACCATTTCCTCCCTTAAAATTCTTTTACTGGCTTGCGCGATGTTCCCCCATGAACATTATAGTTCTCAAAAAAGATTAAAAAAAAACATTTTTCTTTTTGATGAAAAACAAAAATTTTTAGAGGTAATCGATCAATTAGACAAGAGGAATCGAGTGGTACCAGTACAAGTACGACCATCACATTGGACAGTACTTCAAGTGGTCTCGACAATGAGCTCAGAGGTGACCTTCTAACTATTGACAAAGATGGTTTTCTTGTACCCCACAATGTCTTCAGAGTAGCCAAAGACATATCTAAATAGGTAAAATTATTTCATTGTCATTTTAATGTCATTTCGACTCATATACCTACAGGGTGAGTCAACAGGATTCCCGTAGTCAATTTCTCCAATGTGAATCAATATTTCAATTTCCTATGTCGAAGAGTCCATTCATGACTATAATTTAAAATTATCATCATTCATACAAGTTGCATCATTGGAGCATGCGGCTGACCAAACCTAGTATTTTATTGCATTTTTTTATTCTCCCTGAAAAGCTGATTTAATCGATCTATCACACTTGGGGTCTAGAGGGAATGACCTCTGAGTTATAGAGTGTGTAAAATCTCGATTTTTCAACTAAGAAATTGGACAAATACAGGGTGGTTTAGGATTTAGAATTCTGAACTAGAACCCTCTGTATTGGTTTTAATTTATTATCAGTATAGTTTCGACACGGAAGATCTTAAAGTTGAAAAATCTCGATTTTCCACACCCTATATCTCTGTGATCATTCCGCTAGACGCCAAGTGTGATAGATCGATAAAATTAGTTCTTTAGGGAGAATTTGAAAATCTAATGAAATACTGGGTGTTTCCTTTGAAAAAGAACAACTTTGGTCAGCCACGCCCTAATGATGCACCCTGTATGGATAATAATAATTTCAGGTGGTAGTTTTGAATGGAAATTGAAATACTCACAACGGAGCAATTGACCACAGGACTCATATTGGCTCACCCGGTACATATTAAAAATATTTCTATAATATTGCCATTTCTCTGCTTTGTATTATAGGATTTGGAAAATTTACTGCTTTTAAAAGGAGTTTATTGGTGAATATATCTGTTTCGGATATGATCGAAAAACATGGTTCCAAACCATCGAAAGATACTAAAATAAAATATGCTAAAGCTATTGTAAGTCTGTTCCCTAATTTACAAGATCCAGACAGCAAATTTGGCTATGTTAGTGTTTTATGTGAATATTTTGGTTTAGTAATGCCTTCAAGAAGAGACGATGAATTATTGATTATTTTCTTGTTTCTGAAAGTCGTGAAACTATTGATGGATTGAAATATCAGATTCTTAAGCAGAATATTTATTTTCTGTATTGATTTCAAGGGAAAAATAACTGAATCTATTTTGTCCTACTATTGTAGAATTATTTGAATATGTATGTATAGTTAGTAACTTGCCTTGAAATAAATACTAAAATTATATAAGTGTAGATCTCGAAAGCAGCACTATAAAAAAATAATTTTGAATCATTCGAGCATAATACACCAAGAACATCTCATATTGATAGACAATTATTCTTGTGAATTTCACGAACAAATTTTGCAGGAAACATTCTTCAATCCCGAAGACCGCTCAGGCTATATTTCTTGGCGCCTTCGGAGTGTGAATAGAATCAAAAGATCTTTGAATAGTGATGACCAAGTGACACTTTCAAAAAAGGCAAAGGTAGATACAGAAACCGTTGACATTCATATTTTTGAGCAAGATATCAAATACCTGCAGAACGCGTTGCCTGATGATCCGTTGTTGATTGAATCCTTCAAGAAAACGTTGCCGTGCAGAAGACCTCTTCCCTATTCAAATAAAACAATATTGGAAGCTTTTCCTATGTTTTTGGACACTCCCGGTTTGGTGAGTTGAGTGGAAACACTTCTTTAATAAACCCTCTTCAAATAATTTCATGTAACTTGGTTAGTTTGCTCTTGAATGGACACTTTGATGATGTAAAAAAAACAAAATTTTACAAATTCATCATATTGAAATTATAAGGAACTCATCATACATTTTGTTCTGTTACAGATCGATTTGGATTTCAAACTAATTTTTCCAAATATAAAAACAGATCTCAGAACCCAACTGCACAATATTTCTGATAGAATTCTAGAAATTTATCGAGACGAAAATGAGAATATCGCCACAATCAGCCCTACTGACATTTTGGAAGGTGGAGAAAATAAATGGGATAAGAAAACGAGAGTTATACTGGATTAAGTGCAGCTCCTTTCTCCAACAGCCAAGGGAAAGAAGAAGTGGGTCAGAGAAACAGTTGCATCTGTTTCCGAGAGGCTTTTAGTATTCAAGAAGGTTTGGCTTTTTCCACTTATAACAATGAAACATATTCTCTCGAAATATCATTTCCTAACATCATGAACATAATACGTAGGTACAGTAAGTATGCATCTTTGATTCAACTTTGAAACAATAATTGTAGGAAATAAGATTTGGTAATCTTGATACTTATGGGTTTTGTTAATCCAATTTATTCTCGAATTTATTCACACTAATAATTCAATGGAACATTCTGTTGATTCGAATAATCTGCTTGAATTTAATATGCCTTGTTAACAAGACACTATTCAATCAAAAAATCTAGTCAGAAAATTTGTTGTTTCAACAAAATGTTTTTTTCATGTGGAAGTCAGTTTTTTTTTCAGAATCTAATATCGTATGAAGAGATTATAAGAGGGAAAAAGACGAATCAGCCCTTCATCATCGCAAATGGAAATAACAAATATAATGTATTATCCTATGTGATATTTGTGGACAATAGACAATTTTGTCAGATCATCCAAACAATTTCGTCCAGGCATTCGACTTATTGTTCAAGGTATTTTTTTTCCACACAGAATATGATCCAGCTTTAGAGAATTTCTCCAACTTTATAGATGCACTTTTCTATAAAACTGGTGATTCAATAAAAATGACAGCCAACATGAGAGAACTCAGGGCAAAGTTGTTATTGAAACAATAATCAACGTTAACAATTTATTATTGCAAATAAATATTCAAGCAGCACATTGAAAATGGAAGTGAATAACCTCAAATGTTTTAAATGTAAAAACCTTTTTGATAGTATAGATACATTTTGTAAACATTTAAGAAAAAAACATTGTCTTTATGAAAATACATATTACTCTTGTGCCCTGTATGTGAATTTAATTTCAAAACATACTGTGGAAATAAACGTCATCTATTGAAATGTATTTCTTCAATGAATGTTGATCATGCCAAAGATGAATCACATGTCATTAGTAGAACCACATTAGTAGAACCGTCAGATAATACTGATAACATTATTCTGATGGATACCAGCTTTGTTGAAACTGTCGAGTTGCCGATATTCGAGACTCGATGTCCTGATTTCGATATAATATCCTATTTATTAACTTTTACCACCAAATTGCACTCATTAGGAATACCCGAGTCATCAATTCAAGTTGTTATGAAAAGTACTGAAGAACTGGTGTCATTTGTTCTAGAAAATATTTCAGAAGCTTGTGCTCGAGGTGAAGTATTCTTGGAACAAAAAATTGAATCCATATCTAGCGAATTCAAATCGATCAATACCGTATATAAGAGGCATAAAGAACTCAATAAGAATATAGTATTGCCAAAAGAAATATCCATCGGGACAAGAATCGATCAAGTTTACAATAAGACAAACCAAACTTATATTCAACAGAATGTAACATGCACATTTGTGTACATACCAATTCTATCTACTCTTAGATATTTAGTGAGCAATGATACCTATTTCGACTTGATCATGCAAATCCCTTCAGAATCTACCATCATATCAAATATAACAGATGGCCAGTATGTGAAAAACCATCCTTTATTTAATGATTATAAAAACCTCAAAATTCAACTGTATTATGATGATTTTAAAGTTACTAATCGTTTAGGGAGTAAAACTGGAGGACATAAGATTGGAGCACTTTATTTTACTATTAGGAACATACCCAGTTATATGAACTCTCAGTTGAATCATATACATCTTCTTGCGTTATGTTATGCATCCGATATAAAGCAGTTTGGCTTCAATAAAATTCTTGCACCGATTGTAAATGACATTAAAATTTTGGAATTGGGATTTATATAGATGCTCAGCAAATTACTTTGTTCGGTTCTCTTGTTGCTTTATCACTAATAATAATATGTTTGGGATTAAGTACCGTAGTACATGTGATTTGAAATATTTTGATTTTTTCAAATCGCCATCTGTTGATGCAATGCATGACATTCTTGAAGGAATAGCATCATATGAGATCAAGTTGGTATTGAAATACTTAGTTGACAGCAAGTCTACTAATATTGATGTAATAAATCTTCGTCTTGCTTCATTTCCATTCAGCAGGATCGAAAGATGTGACGCACCGAGTCCTATAATTTTGGATAAACCAGGTCATTTAATCGGTCAACGAGCAGCACACTTTGATTCAAAAATTTATTTCCTGCTAATGCTCAAACCAAATTGAATATTATAATAACACTAATTGAATTCATGCAAATCATTTTTGCACCTCGTGTTTCAATGGATCACGTGAACCAGTTACAAAATTCGATTGAAACACATCTTGGCAATTTCGTTCAAGAATTTGGTCCAAACCTTATACCTTAACATCATATGTTGATACACTATCCAAGAATAATCAAATTACTAGGTCCTCTGACATCACTGTAGTCCATGAGGTTCGAAGCCAAACACGGTTATTTCAAAAACTTGGTCCCGAAATTGAAGAACTTTACTAACATATGTCTTACTTTAGCAAAAAGACATCAAGTTAATATGTACTATAACTGGAATGATAAGAGTTTTGACCAAAGAGAATATGGCCCAGAAAAAATTGTAACTTATGAACTTATCTTTACAAAAATATTTTACAACCGGGGTAGACAAAATTTTCACGATTCAAGTGAATAAAATATGGTTATCTATATAAATTGGGTTTTTATGTTTGCATCAGAATTGGGTATTCACAGCTACCGGTCTTTGGAAAAATCTTAGATATTATTTCGATTGACAAAATTGATTATTTTGTTATCCAACCGTGGCGAACTATGAAATATGATGACGAAATCTGCGTATATGTTATAAAAGATACATCCCAAAATCCTGAAGTGATTGAAGCATGTTTCATAATTTACAAAGAGCCTTTTGAAAAATATCTGTTACGAACTAGTGATGACTTTTGCATCGTACCAAAATATATATTATTTTAACGTGTTTTCTCTGGTATAATTTTCTTGGTAATGGTACAAGCAATAATTCATTATATCGGTATAATATAATTGTTTTCCTCTGGAATTACCCTCTTTACATTTGTTGGGTTTGCGTCAGCTGGTATCATCACAATAAAGACTAAGCGTATTGAACTTTCATATTATGTGTGCTGCTCGAATATTATTCTGAATTAACAATTTTGATAAGTTATTATAATGAAATAACCTTCGCAATCGTTGCAATCGGAACTTACTCGTAAAGATAAATAGTATGGTTCCTTGAGAATTATGTAATAATAATTCATTTACGTTCTGGTCATACAACTTGTATACTGTTAGAATTTACTGTTCTATGTTCCTTCATATTATATCGAGAAGAGCTATAATTGCAGTTTCCATTTCAATTTGACTATTTTGTTTCTGATTTGGTAATATATGTTTTGTTATTTATTGTTGGACAATAAATATTTTAGATATTACAGTCTCTTTGTTTCTTTTATTAAACATCTGATAATTGATATATCTTCTTGAAATCATATACATGAACGTAGTATGGAAAAAAGTTCTCAAACATAACGTAGTTCTCAATATTTTTATGGTCTTTAGATACGTTATCAGTTCCTGACAAAACTTTTGAGAACCGTCTCAACCATGACAGTCTTCTTCATTAACTTCACCTCATTGAAATATTCTTTACACCAGAATTTATTAAACTTCATCCCCTGACTTATTTGATGATGATTTTTGGATACCCTGTATTATAATATATTGGGAATGGAAAAATTGAATTCGGCCCTTTGGCTAGCTCAACACTCCAGAGAATAAGTGTATCTTCAAGAAAGGTGTACTGATTTTAAACGAAGTGAAAGTGTGTTTTGCTCAGCGTGCGCATACCGATAAACCGGATGAGGATTTGCCCTCTAAGAAACTCTATAATTCAGAGGAATTGAAAGACCTTAATAACATGGCGTCAGTTCTCCCCCTTCCCATCGCGATTGAAATCGAGTGTGTTGGTAATACCGTGCAGAACAAACAGATATTCGACCAATTAATAGTGCAAAACTTACCAATACTATATTTCGATACTCTATTCGGTGTAAATATTTTTAATGGCTATTGGTGTTGAATCGACCATTGAAACAGAGTTTCACACTCCTCGACCTCATCCTCCTACGGTTCTTTTAACCAAACTGTTAATTTTCAACTTTTTACCATTGACCGTAATTATTAATATATTTTCTTTTTAATAATTTCTTTTTACAACACGAAACACGTCCGCTCTTTTTTAAAAATCAATTTTATACTATATCGTAACACGTCTGTTCTCTTTTGATATTCTTAACGTACAAACAAACATCTCCTAGAAAACCGTACCCATGATAATTTCAAATTTTCGTTTTACTCATTACGTTAAACAAATTTGTTTAGATTATAAATTTTTTTAAAATATCTACGCAAAAAGACCTTAAAAATAGTATTTTACAGATGTCACAATACGATAGAGGGTGGCTACATCACCTGTCAGCAGCCTTTTGGTAATCGGTACCCTTCCATTTCATATTTTCAGTCCTATGACTTACCACATCGTTAGGCAACAGAGAATAGCAAATGTGACGATCTTCACTATATTCGGCGACTACCGGTATTGCAGTCCATACTTATAAAAAAGAGCCGAATATATGCTGAATTTCGTACCATCAAACGTACACCGTTTACAATTGGTGGCGAATAAGTCACAATTGAGAATAGAATTTGTCGCTAATTTTGATTGTTTCAAAGACGCCATCGACTCATTGTCTCCAAACTCTATTTTTAATAACTTAATTAAAGATAACTTTTCTATTTTGCATAAAGATAAAGGGAACAGCAATGCGTATTGGCTACTTTCCGTGGTGATTGGCGGAGTCACGTGGAATCGACGAATTTCTAATAAGGACGCCCTAAAGATCGACAAATTAGCGGATGGCGTGAATCTTCGTTTAAGACTTCTCTTACAATACGTGTAAATGCTCCGCTCGGATCCGTGCATCCGTGTGGAGTACGTTACGAATTTTGTTACTTTGTCTCACTTCAAACAACGTAAAAGTTATATTTTGAATAACAAGGATATGATATTCCGTTGAAAGATTGTCAATCGTTGATACGCAGAACTTGCGGTCAATATATTAATGCGATAGAAAAAGCTTTGGATAGCAGCAAGTTCGATAAAGCTGTACATAGATTTTCAGTAGATCAATTCAGCAAATTGGCACTAACGTTGCGGCAATTGCTGAGCATTGAACTGAAGCTTAATTTTTTCGTACTTGGTAATTCCGTGGACATGTACAACTAAGCGTTTCGCCTTACCCTGCTGAATGGAAAACTATTTGAAAACACAGACCCTACAGACGCAAACTACACCGGTATGGTTGAATTCTGCAAGAATTTACCGCTGTTTTCCGCAACTACCCACACCATTCCTTTTAAAATTAATAATCTCCATTTCAAAAGCTTGATAGAATTTTTCGAGAAAGTTACGTATCATTTCAGATCCTCTTTCATATTTCCACCGCCATTGAAAAAGAATGTATAGTTTGAACCATGTCAACCGATACACTAGTGATCTTTTGGTTGGCACCATTCTTTATCCTAAATCGTTGTTCGGGAAACTGGCACTTAAGTTCCGTTTTAAAAGGGAGTTGAAGCCAACATTACGACCGATTCTAAAAATTTTAATTGATCATTTTGTCGAACAATTCCCAATGAATATTATCCGCCCAAAAGGTCACTACGTGTATGGGTGGATATTAATCGTCAACAAGGACTCAGAATTTTCAGCTTTCACTTCTTCGATACGTAAGTACAAAAGGACTACCACCGGTACCATAGGCGAGGATACCATAGGCGTAGGTACCATAGGTATAGGTACCATATACCCGGGTCCGAGGGACTTGGGATAAATCCACCGCCTCAATAAAAAAAGGTGGATTTATCGAGATGAGTGGCAACACTTATCTTTCCCAGGCTGGTGAGACGCGAAGACAATAGCCTCTCCACCAGCAAGACCGTTGGGTGCCTACTCGTGGCCGGACTGTCTCTTACAGAACCCAATCGGATCTAGAGGGAAAAACCTCGAGAAAAAGTCCTAAGGGAGTAAACCCCTCCAAAATCCGCAACTCAAGGTGTCATGCGACCCGTTCGGAGGGGTGAATGGCCAGGCGTTACATGGCCGCAAACGGAGCCTCCTGGAAATTGGCGACCTTCAGGAGTATACAGCCTTAGCAGGGGAAGGGCGCACTGCCCTGCCGGACCGAGATTCGTCCCAACTCGTGGGAATTAACATGGAAAAAAATCATTCACAAAGAAAAGAAATAGCGAAAATAGTTAGTAGTAGTAAGAAAATAGCCGACTGGCCTAAATTGACGATAAAGGATGTCGGGCCTGAACATCGCACTAAACAGAAACCACCCTCCAAAGCCACAGGCTCCAATACACCCCAAGCAACCACCATGGACCTGAAATGGGATGAGGAAAAAAGGAAATCAGTCAGATCAGAAGAAGTAGAAGAGAAAACACGTGCAGACCAACTGAAAAGAATGATGAGAAGTAACTCTCTGACAACAGACAGAATCAGGAAAAGGAAACTAAAGGATACTTCCATTCAAATGGATGAAAAAAGTATCTACAAAAGAAAGGAAAGTTCAGAATACTTCGTGTTGAACGAAACCTTGGAAATGATTACAAAACTCAGTTCAGACCTAGAATCAAATATAGAGCAGAATACAAAAAGAGAAATAAAAGAAATCTCAAAAAAGCTCTCGAAACAAATTAAAACAATAAACGGAACACTTCTAACTAACTGGCTTGGTGAGAAAAGATTCGAAGAAGTAGAAAGAGGGAGAAACGCAGACGGATGAAATAACGAGACAAGATGCAGGCACTGGTAGCAGCTCTCTGAACGAAGGAAGCAAATTGCCAGAAAAGGAAATGAAGGACATGGAAGTGCAGACCGACCCAACACCGGCACCGAGAAGGAAAAACACATGCACTTGCCTTTGCACGTGCAAGAGCCTGGAACTAGATTCCATTGAGGGGATCACGGTTTTTAAGGATTTCAATACAGTCAAGGACAGCAAATGGAGAGATGAAGTGTTTAGGAAGACAACAGTGAAAATAGGCAACCCTCTAGATACGGGTGATTCGACCGTGAAAGTAGTACTGGTCGAACCGAAGGACCCAGAAATGAAAAATAGTATACAAAAATTGTACAGAGACAAATACCCAGAATTGGAAGATCTAGAAGGCGAGTTTGAAGTTGTGGAGCAAACAACAAGAATCAAAGGACAGGATCGAGCAACATCCAAAAAGATTATAAAAGCAAGGTACGACGGATCGCAGGAAGATGTCTGGAAAAAACTAATAGAAGTCAAGGAAGAAACGATAAATGACCAACGGGTTGCCATACATCACGTAGAAGCAATGACTGTGGACATAATGAGGAAGATGGCTGAAATTATATTCCGAGACCAGCAAACGGATGTAGAGGTCTACACAACAACCAGAGCAACGAGAAAAGAGACACCTAGAGTGAGACCCACATACGGGGTTATAGTAACCGAGGGGACTAAAAACTATAGCGAAGTATTAGGGAAGGTGAAGAATGTGATAGGGGGGACCAAAGAGGCAAAAGCAATCAGATCTATAACGACCACTAAGGATGGGAAACTGCTACTCACTTTAGATAAAGATCTTTCAGCATTGGGTAAAATAAGAAAAGCCCTTCAGAAAGAAGAAGACCTGAATACGAGGCAGTTAGGAGCACAAGCTTCCATAGACTTTGTGCACCTGAGAGGCCTAACGGAAGGTACCACCAAAGAGGAAATCTCGCGAGATCTTGCTCTGATAGTCGAAGGTTGGAATGAAAACTGCAAAGTGAGCGACACCAGACCTCTTCTAAATAACACCATGGCAGCAACACTTACCTTACCGAAGGAGGTAGCAGAGGTTATACTCAAATTGGAATATGTCAGAATTGGGCTGGTTAGATGCAAAGTAGAGAGAAGGCTGAGGGTCCCTAAGTGCACCCGTTGCTGGAGCTACGAGCATCACAGAGAAAGATGTACCGGCCCCGACAGGTCAAAAAGTTGCTACAAATGCGGAGACCCAAACCACAGGGCAATTGAGTGCGACAAGGAGGCGTACTGCCCAATTTGCAAGGAGAAAGGACACAAAGTGGGATCCATTAAATGTCCAACTTTCAAGTCAGCCCTCAAGAAGGCCCGCATTCAGGATAGAACAAGAAATGGACCAATACTGGAAAGACAAAATATAGGCACTGAATATTTAAATAGGAGCAGGAACCCCTCAGTGAGATCACAAGAATCTGGAAGAGGACACGAAATAGTAAATGTAAATCCGTACTCGATAAATTGGGACAAGGCATCTACATCAGTGAAAGATATGATTGAGAGTTCGATGGGAGTAACGATGGAAGATTACGACGAACAACCAGATACTAGGGAAATAGAAGTGGACAGTATAACAGATACCACCGAGTGCACCCCAGCAGAGGTGCACGAGGAGAAGAAGCAGGTATAGAGCTAAATATTAACAAAAAACGGCAGCTCAGCATTTTCCAACTAAACCTAGGAAGAGCCAGAGCTGCCCACGACCTGGCCCTTGAATTAGCCACAAGGAAAAAAATAGATATCATAATTATCTCTGAACCAAACAAAAGGATCCTTACAAATAACGGATGGATCTCGGACTTGATACAATCCATTGGAGTATATTGCCCCAATAAAAACTGTGGAATAAAATCCATCGTGGCCCACAATGGATTCATCGAAATTACTTTGAAGGATTATGCCATACTCGCATGCTACATACCACCAAACATCTCGATCGCGGAATATCAAAGGAAAGTGGACGAAATCCTAGATAGAGCTAGAAGAGCAAATTCAGAATTGATGATTTTGGGGGATATCAATTCCAAGTCTCCACAATGGGGTTCACCTAAGTCAGACGAGAGGGGAGAAATATGGACGGAGGCGATGGCGGGGATGGACATAGTCGTCATGAACACAGGAGAACCAACTTTTGTTAGGGGATCCTCAGCTACACATATAGACGTCACATGCTGCACGCAGAACCTAGCGAGGAGAATAGAAAAATGGGAAATACTCGACGAAGAAGTGTTCACCAACCATAAACCCATCATTATTGAAGTCGCTGGAGAAATCAACAAACCACGCTTGAGGAGAGGAAAAACCATATATAATCAAGACATAATAAAATATGGTATATCCAATGTCACCTGCGACAACTACGGTAACCTGGAACAACTCATAAATAAGATACAAGTCGATATGAAAAACGCCCAAATCGGTAACAGAAACCCGGCAAGGCCCACGCCATACTGGTGGACAGCCGAGATAGCTGAACAAAAAAAGATATGTGTACAACAACGGAGAAAACTCATGAGAATCCGGCTGAGAACACCAGCCACTAATACGACAGAAATGGAAGAACAACTCAAAACTATGAAAAGAAACCTGAAGAACATCATAAACAGGTCAAAAAGAAAAAACTGGCTAGACCTATTGACAGATCTGGAAGAGGACATTTGGGGACAAGGATACAGAATAGTATGCAAAAAACTCAACCAGGAACTCCCATACAACCTATGCCTGGAAGAAAAAAAAAGAATATCGAGAGTACTGTTTCCGCCAAAAGATGACCAATGGGTAGCCACTGAGAGAGAGAACCTCCTCTGATTACTATAGATGAACTTGAAGCTGCTGTGACAAAAATTAAATCAGGAAAAGTCCCGGGACCAGACGGCATAACGTCCGAAGTGATCAAAATAGTAACAAAAACAATACCAGAAGTAACATTGAAAATATTAAACGAAACGATGAAGACTCAGAAAATACCCACAGCATGGAAAGCAGCAAACTTGATATTGATCTGGAAAGCTGGAAAACCAACAGACGACCCCAGGTCATTCAGACCAATATGCCTGATTGATATCTTTGGAAAGCTTCTGGAAGCAATAATAAAAATACGGCTGGAAGCCATCCTAGAAAATGGTAATCTTTCAGACAGACAATATGGTTTTAGAAAAGGCAGGTCCACCATTCAAGCAGTCGACAAAATAATGGAAGAAACCAGAAATACCAACAGTAAATGGGTAGCCCTTCTAACCCTGGACATTCAAAACGCCTTCAACACAGTCACCTGGAGTAAAATACTCGAAAGTTTAGAAACAAAAGGAGTGCACAGATATCTTATAAACTTAGTAAGTGATTATTTCAAAGCTAGAAAAATAAACCTAGACAAATCGAACTCGATAGAAATGCACCAAGGAGTCCCACAGGGCTCGGTTCTTGGACCGACCCTGTGGAACTCCTTCTATGACGGAGTGCTTAGGTTGGACTTGGAAGTAGGAGTTACTCCCTTAGCTTTTGCAGACGATTTGGCCATCCTGGTTCGGGAAGACACGAAAGAGGCATTGATGAACACAATGAACGAGGCAACGGAAAGGGTAATAAATTGGATGGTATCAAATGAATTGGTCCTAGCTGAACAAAAATCAGAAGCTAAAATTCTAAAAGGAACTAGGTGGAAAAAAATTAGGGAAAAAATAAAATTTAAAGTTAACAACGTAGAAATATCACCAAGCAAGAGTATCAAATACCTCGGCATACACTTAGACCACTGGGGAATTTTTGGAAATCACTTACAAGAGGCCGTGAAGAAAGCAGAGCAGCGAACTTCAACTCTATCCCGGATGATGCGAAACATCGGAGGACCCAACAGCAGTAAACGTTTATTACTATATGGAGTAACACAGTCCATAATACTATATGGCGCACCAATTTGGTATAAGGCACTAGAAATACGTAAATAAAAAGAACTCATCACAAAAGCACAGAGGAAAATCCTATTAAGAGTTGCAAGCGCCTACCGGACAGTGTCAGTGGAATCATTGACAGCAATCACGGGAATACCCCCCTTACATTTAAAGGCAATGGAGCGTGCAAACATGTACCGGACAGAAAACCTGGACAACCAAGCCACTTTTCGACACTGGCAAGATGAATGGGAACAGTTAACCACAAAAGCGCAATGGACAAAAAGATTAATAAATAACATCCAAGAATGGGCAAAATGCAAACACAAGAGAACCGACTTTTATTTCACACAATTCCTCTCCGGACACGGGTCCTTTAGGGCATATACAAAAAAAATTAAAAAAAGCGAGACTGAGAGCTGCACGTACTGCAACGCAGCCATAGATGACGCAGAACACACCATATTTCAGTGCCCAAGATTTCATACGGAAAAGTGGAGGATAGAAACTGCCCTGGAAATTGAAATAACCCCGGAAAATATAATACCTCTAATGATCGAAAGTAAACAAAACTATACAAAGATCTATGACTGGATAAAAGGAACCATTAGAATAAAAGAAAGAGAAGAAAGGGAAGCACAACAACAGGAGTGAGATCAAGACTACCACCTACGATTCTGACGCAAGTTAGTAATAACGGTCCCAGAAGCGTAGAGGAAGAGAAGGGGGGTTTTAGTCGGTAGGAGTCCGGCACTACCTGCACGGTAAGAACATCATTACAAACGTCAGGTGTCCATGATGGATTTCCCCCCTGGGTGAGGGGACAAATCCTCTTCCCAGAGACTGAATACGTAATGTACACAGATGGCTCGAAAACCCCAGATGGAGTTGGGGCCGGTGTTTTCAGCAGAAAACCATACATACATACATACATAGATAAAGTCACGCCTTTTTCCCATAGGGGTAGGCAGAGACCACTTCCTTCCACTTGCTACGGTTCTTACACACATCTTTTGCTTCCTTTACTTTCATCAGTGCTCTCATACATGCTCTTCGGTTGTTGGTACTATTATCCTGGCCTTTCTTCAAAACAATGTTGATCTGATCGAGATATGTTCTCCGAGGTCGACCTTTACCGATTTTTCGACTGTTAACGCTTGGATCTTTTAAAAATGGGACAGTCAGTTATAAGGCTTTGAATGACGATTGCGGTTGATTATTTGTGTTTACATAAAATACCTTATTATTTTGTTTCTATTTTTTATTACAATTTTTAATATTAATAAATCGTTTCGTTTAATAAGTTTTCTGGATTATTTTCTACAGTTTACAGTTCAAGTGGGAGGTGAAAAAAGAGAACATAGTAAACAGAGTGTGTACAGGGTGGGCAAATAGTGTTTTTGTGTTAGTGTTGAAAATGAGTGGAAATTCTTCCAGTAGTACTTCCAGCAGTTCTGATTCTAAAGGAAGATATAAACATAAATCGTCTCGATCGAGGCAACGGCGACTGGGGCGTAAGCGCTCTTCTGATGAGCTCTTAGACGGGGGTAAGTCAAAGAAAAATATTGATAATAGTTCTGTGCCTAACACTACAAACAACGAGAGAAAGTTACGTCCGTCTCAAGTTGTGTCGTTACTTAGACGCTCTAGGACTCCCCCTGTAAGAGAAAGTTGTGCCTCACAACAATCAGAAAGCATTATCCAAAATTCTGCAAGTACTTCCGTTCATCTTTCTTCATCCGTAGAGTCACGAATTAAACGTTTAGAATACATAACAGAAAATATGGCCAAACAAGGGTATCAATCAAAAAATCGACGTTTATCTTTTAGAAGTGTATTTCTGAGTTTGACCCCGAAAATGAAAATTTGTCTGCCGTAAAATGGCTCGAAAAAATCGATCAAACTAAAAATAGCAATTGGGATAATATTACCACCATCTATCATGTGCAGTCCTGTTTAGCAGGCATGGCAAAAAATTGGTACCACAGTTTAGCAAGTTATCCAAATTCCTGGATCGAATGTAAAGCGCTTATCGCTAAAACATTTCCAGACCATGTCGATTATGCTATGGTGTTACGAAAAATATTAAACCAAACTAAACAGCAAGGTGAGACGATGACTTACTATTATTTTAGTCAAATGGAATTGCTCAGAACATGCCAAATATCTGGCAGGAATGCCGTGTCATGTCTTATTGACAGCATTACAAATGTCACCATACAAAACGGTGCTGGAGCAGGTCGTTACGTACAACCTAAAGCACTTTACGAAGACTACTTTTCGACGTTACGTGACGACAAGCTAACTGAAGCTTCTGCCCAAGTAGGATTTACAAAGCGTACAATCGAAGCCAGTTTCAATGGCAATAAAGAACAACAGTCCTTTAAGAAAATGGATTTAAATAATGTACAATTCTACAATTGTAAATTGAAGGGTCACTACCAATCAAAATGTCCCAGGTCACGAGTAGAGTGTACGAAATGTAATTTACTGGGTCACGAAGCCAAATGTAATGTTGGTGTCCAGAGAACGGGTCAGGGATTCTCACGAACACGGCCAGACGTACAGTCAGCAGGTAACTCATTAAGTATCTTACAAATTCCAAAAATTCCTATAACTAATGATTTGAACACTTGTTATTTTATTGATTGCATGATTAATGGTAACGTTTTGCGAGGTTATGTTAACTCTGGTTACGGGGCAATAACAATTAGGCAGTCTGATGTCGACAGACTAGGCTAAACTTGTGAGTCAGCATCAGATTGTTTGCGTGGTTTTGCAGGGGGAACTGTATATGTTAGTACTAAAGTACTACGATATCTGGTAGTTGATTTAGCTTCTGCTGAAATAGAAGCGTTAGTTGTACCTGATAACATCCAAAATGTATCAATAATTGTAGGGCAACCCTTTGTTAATATTGAAAATGTAATGGTTGTGATACAAGGTAACCAAGTTCGTTTATTTGATAAAAATCAAAATATTTTAAACATTTGCCCGTAAAGATGACTGACTAATGCCTCTAAACTATTAGTTACTGGACTTGCATTGTCTTCTCTAGTTGATACCTCAAGATGCTGTGATCAGACCCTGTTCATACGATCTGATGGAAACATTTGTGACAACACAGAATGCAAAAATATTAAAATGTACAGCTTTCCTATCCAGACAGGGCAATCTATATGCTTCAAAGATATTGAAGGAAACATTTTGAAGATCAAAACTGCTAACAGTTATTACATACATCGTTATTCTAAAATGTACTATACAACTGATTTCAATATTGAAGTAGAGAGCTACTATAACTGCAAAGGTAGTGGAGAATGCTGGTACAATGGCTGCTCCAGAGGTACATCTTTATGTTGCAGAAACAACCATTTTACCAGCCCGACACATGGGACATACTTCACTTACCAGTTAAATATTGAAGATGTTTCTGGTTCATTTAACAGAAATGCACAAAATAACCATTCTACAAATGATTGGTTATGGAGATAACACACGGACACAAATGGAAGTTTCCCGCTTTTTTCACGAAAAATTTCTAAATTTGCCGCCTATATCACAAGGAACAATTAGCAAAATAGAAAAACAGTTTCGCGAGCTTGGTCATGTAAGACAGACAAAAAAAGTAGTTGTCAATGAACTAAGCGATGATGCAAAATTGGATGTTATGCTTGAGTTTCAAGAAAACCCACATAATTCTGGTCAATTCTGTTGGAAATCATATCGTAGGTCCCTTTTTCATTGATGGCAACTTGAATGGAGATAAATATTTAGAACTGCTCCAAAATAATGTCGTGCCAACTTTGACAAACTTATAACCTGATCCAGCAAACCCACAAGTTCCTGCCAATATACTATGGTTTCAGCAAGATGGAGCACCGCCCCATTACCAAATCAATGTCCGGCAGTACCCGAACCAAAATTTTCCAAATCGGTGGATAGGGAGGCGCGGATCGATAGAATGGCCAGCACGATCTCCTGATCTGACGCCATTAGACTTCTTTTTGTGGAGATATGTCAAAAGTATTGTATACAAAACTAAACCCCTCAACTTACATGACTTAAAAAGACGAATCACGCTTGCGATTAGATCAGTCACGCCTGAGATCTTGAGTAACGTAAGAAGACATTTCTATACCAGATTAGCATGTTGCCAAGACGTTCGCAGCGAAATTTTGAAATTTTGAGTGGAAATTACGCAGCTGCTATCCTTGGAAATAATTCAAATCCAATATTTCAATATACACACCTAAATAAACTAATGGGATTTTTTAATGAAAAACCTAGTACACCAAGACCATTCTACGAAAGAATAAGAGCGTACTTTCAAGAAATTGACCAAATTGACCAACAGTTTACCCAGTTGCTGTCAGCAATATAGAACTCTGGTTAGTAGAGATACTTAAATGCAACATAAGCCTAACTAATTATGGCAAACAAAATACAAACCCCACTATCACAAAAGTAAAGCTAATTGAAATTCTGGAAACTTACCGCAACTACCAAAAAATATATACAGATTATATACTGATTCGCAGAATTTTCTGTATAAACTTCCATTCTGCACAAGCATCCTCTCAGCAGAACTGTTCGATATATATCAAGCACTAATACATGTTAACACAAACACTCTCGAAAACATTTTCCTTATCATTGCAGACTCCCTTAGCTTCCTATACTACATCCAACAGCTATACTCCAAACACAAATTGGTTTAACATATAAAAAAAGAACTCTTTGTGGTAGGAGAACAAGATAAAGATATCATCTTAGCTTTATATGCTTCCCATCCCATATTGGTATTAGTGGGAATAAAGAAGCAGCAAGTGTGCTATTACAGATGACAGTGCAGTCTCGATTTCAGAAGTAGATAGTGCGGATATAAAAAGTGTGTTAAACCAAAAAACGGAATCTTTGTGGCAATATCAGTAGACTGAACTCCGCGAAATAAAGTCTCAGTATCAAAATTGCAATCCCTTTTCAAAAAACAGACAACAATAAGTGGTTATTTGGCGTCTATGGTTAGGTCATACTAAGTTAACTCATAGTTACTCAATCAAACGTAAAGAGAATCCAACATGTGACTTATGTAATGAATACATATCAGTGCAACATAAACCCATAGAATTTCCTAAACATCAAGCTCATCGGCAAAATTGTCAACTAGCTGATAAATTCGAATCCATATTTCAGAATGAAAATTGTCATAAGCTATTCACATATTTAAAATTGTATATTTTTAATTCTGTGTAATTACTTGCAGTACCGACGCTAATAACCTTTTATGGGTGATACGACTTTTTTGTAAGTAATAAAAATAAAATGTTTTATTGAATAGTTATATTTTAAGAGCAATTCTCGGTAAACTCACCGGTAGAGCATTAATTTTAGTAGGTTTTAGAATAGAATTATGAACTTTGGACAATATTAAAAATGCACTTAATTTATGTTTCGATGACCAACGAAAATTTGAATAATTTAATTCAAGATATAGTAAATTTACAACCATTTAAAAATGAAGCAAGCCCCTTACACTTTTGGTATGAGATGTCACAAGATGCTCGTAGCTTAATTATTTCCAAAGTAAATAGTCTTAACACTACACCGGAAGAAAAAATAATTAGACTTAATAGTTATGACGATTTAGTAATAATATTAGATTTATAGACCCAAACAGTTTAGAAAAAGTAATATCTTTAGTCGTAGAAGAGAAGTTTTTTTACGGTCAAAAGAGAAATAATTAGTAGTCTAAAAGCATAGTTCCTCTATCGTTTCTGTTACCGAATCCAAACGACCCCATCGCTGTTTCGTAGTCGTAGGCCTTATGTCCTAATTTGGCATTGAAATCTCCGATAATAAAAGTAAAGTGCGTGCGAACCTTTTCTATTGCTTTGGTGATGTCTTCATAAAAGTTCTCTATTTCATTTTCACTATGCGTGGATGTTGGAGCGTAGACTTGTATTATTTTAAGACTGTATCGATCGTTCAGTTTTAGTATCATAAATGCGACTCTCAGGCTAACATATTTAAACTGCACTATGCTATCTTTATGTCTCTGGTGAACTAAAAAGCCTCCTTCCGACATATTTTCATCGCCTTTGCAGTACAGTACATTTCCAGACTGCAGTGTCATCTCTGCTTCACCTTTTCTTCTTGTCTCGCACAGGCCTAGAATATCCCACTTTATATAAGAAAGTTCATTTTCTAGTTCAAGTATTTTCTGATCCGATCCAAGTGTTCTAGTGTTGTAAGTGGCTATTAGCAATTTTCGTCTACTGTGGTAGCCTGATCTACTCCGGGGATTCTTCGCACCCTCTGCATTCTGTCTTGTCCGATTGCTACCGTAACCGGGGATCTTCATGCTACCGGAGACTGAGGGCCGTGGTAAAGTTTGTGACATCATTTATACGAGGTTTTTAGCCTTTTCCTATCACGCTGGCCAGGCGGGTTGATAGGGGGTAAGGAATATTTAGAGCAAATGGTATAGGTTTGGTAAGGAGCTGGGGGTAGGACAATGGTTTCCCCCGTATGGTATTGGGAGATAAACCAAGGCTAGCGTCTAGCAGAGGCGCATCCCTGAAGTAGATCTGTTATCTGTCGGGTTCACAGATAAGTATCTACCCGCTACCAATCTCGTAGTTTACAGTTTACAGAAACTGTTCCAGTAAGGAAAAATAAATCTGAAAGCAAAATGCAAAGCGAAGACGCAAAGAAAGTATATACAGAAGAAGAGATACGAAAGATAGCACCAGGCTATCGAGGTAAAGCCGCTAACTTCGATCCTGCAAGAGTAGGAAAGAAAATAGCAAAGCCACCTGCAAAACAACAACAGCAAAGAACTCAAGGACCAAAAACAGCAGAACCACCAGCACCTACACACCCACAAAGCAAAGTGACGCCTCAAAGAAATGAGTCGATCATTTTCGAAGCCATCTTTGGAGTAGACGTGTCGGTTACTGAAATTGCACCAAAACAAGAATTCTCCGCTAACTACTCAAAAGTGATTGATATTTCACGAGAAGTGTATGAGCACAGTACAGAGCAGACGAGAAACAACTAGAGAGGCAACTCGAAAAGTTGGAGCTTGACTACTACGCAACAGCACTCTTATGGATGAGATTGCTCGAGGTGAAGGCAAAACAGACACTTTCAATGTTCCACAGCCACTCTATGCATATCTAAAAGAGATAGGCAACTACGCAGACAAAATGGGAAAAGAGACGCGTTTAAACGTTCCTCCTTTGCCGTCTACAGTAGTGCAGAATTCCGGCGGATATCATGCAGCAGCAGTAAACGTTGATAGTCACAACGCATTTGAAGAAATACTATCTTTAGGCATCGCCGGGGACATGGTTATGGCTTTAGCCTCAGCAGAGGACGAACCAATACCAAATTTCCACGTCGGTAAACCTCAGGGATCAGTATTTACTGAAAATTTGATTGGTAACATGACGAACATCGATCCAAGACGAGCGGAAATCAAACAACGTTTGATAAGTTATGGAATCACATCAACACGATTCGATGAGTACGTACCGAATACAAGATTTCATTTACGGTACATACGCGCAATCTCCGATATAATCGGAAAATTCGAGACGTTCAAAGTCGAAAAAGTAGTAGCAAAGAATCTCGGCCTTTCAGGCGATGAATCACAAGCTATACTAACTCGTCCGAGCGAAGCGAATGAAGCAATGAGTTGGAGAAGCAGAACAGTGCAACCAACTTCAGCAGCCACAAGTTCAACAGCAGTGATGGGCGCAGCATACTGCTTCGGCTTCCAAATCTTCAAAGAAGACGGAGCTGGAGAAACCAGAATGATGCAAACTCAAAACTGGACTTGTATCCAAGGAGCGGGACAAAACGCATGGATAATGCCAGATGACTGGTATAACAACAGAAACGATAGACGCAACCTGCCACCAGGAATTGGAACAGAACGTTTCAGAGCGATATCGATCAGACAAGATGATCAATTGTCCAACGTAATACGTAGAATGGTCTCGTAGCTTTATGAATCCCAAATTAGCTTACAAATATTACCCAAACTTTGTTTTTAATGAAAATTTAACCGTAAATATTTTATTTCATAATGAAGTAATACATATACCCTTTTTGACATTTGTTATTTTTAAAATTAAGGAAACTCATAAATTTTATTTATTCGATTTTAACGTAAAGTATGAGGGATTAATTGGAATTGATTTGTTAAAACAATTAAAAGCGACATTAGATTTAAAACAAAAATTAATAATTACACCTTACACTAAAATACCTATTATATATGAATCCGAAAAATTATCGAATCTTAAGAAAAACTTTTAAACAAACAATTTTTCTTTAATTATTCCTGGTAAAACATCAAAAATTCATTCATCGGTCCTCCTTTGAACGAGACGGTCGTTTATATCGTTAAGTGAGAAGCCGGTTTTTTTTATCAGTGTTTTGGTTTCTTTGGTTCAGCATTTATTAAAATAAAACTATAAGTTGTGATAACTTTAAATTATAATTGTCCCCAATGGAGGACAAAGCCGAATTAAGGACGCCCTTATTGGTGACAGGTAAAAACATGGTGATTAGTAATATAATAGATAATGACTCTCGGCTATCTGCAAAACAACCTTAAGTTAAACGCTTCAATTTACTTTCAGATAAGTATAACTTGAAAAATATTTGGGTGTATATTGAAAAAATTGGAGAAGAAAATTTGGGTAGGCTACATCACATGAATGTTGGTCACTTACTATATAAAAAACTAAAACTAACAAACATACAGGAGATTAAAAGTATTGGTAAAAATAGAATTAAGGTATTATTTAAATCTCATTTAGAAGCAAATAATCATATTAATAATGCCTCTTTAAAATCTGAAGGCATAATTAAAAACAGACTGGAATGGTGGTTACAAAAAAATAACTTGCTTCTGATCTCCCAGTTCGGATATAGAAAAGGATGTAGTACCATATATGCCCTTTCCACGTTATCAACAGATATTCAAATGACATATTTAAATAATACACACCTCCCAACATTGTGTTTAGACAATGAAAGGGCTTATGACAGCGTCTGTTTACATTTATTAATGAATAAAATGGTCCATAATTTTTAAATACCGCATCAATTAGTTTAAATCATAATTAATTTTTATTTATGCAGAAAAATATACTTGAGAACTAATAACAATCAACTCATTGGTCCAAGATATAATAGTTTTGGTCTCCCACAGGGTTTGGTTTTGAGTCCGCTACTTTTCAATCTTTATACTGCTATTATTATTTATTTATAAAATCGATCGCTACGTGTTTTTTGGAAATCAACATTTTAGTCAAAATTTGAAAATCTTATAGAAGTACAAATTTAAAAAAATTTTTTGTATATCCTGAAAGTGTGTTTAAAAACGAAAATTTAAAAAAAAACGTCCCAATTGGCCCATTTTTCGAGAAGTTACAGACATTTGAAATTTTTTTTCAAAAATTGATATCTCGAAAACGGCTCGGCAAAAAAAATTGAAAAAATCATGAAGGTCTTTTTCAATGGGTACTATAAAAATTGGAAATGCATAGGCAGAATGTTTTCCGATTTGGCGTGGAATGCCCCATAGATATTACGTAGAGTTATTAATTCCTGAACAGTATTACCGTATTTCAATTTTTATACCTTTTGCTGACCATTTGTTAGCTCAATTAGAAACTAGATTTTTAAAACACAAAGATATACTATCTTCATTTTCATGTTTATTTCCGAAAGGCGATAATAATAGATCTGAAAATTTAGAATATTTTACAAAACTTTTGACAATTTTATCAAACTGACGTAAATGAAAATGGGGTTTTTTTAACCGAAAATTTCAATCGACTTACTAGCATATATTAACAAACAAATCTATCCGAATATTTATTTGTTAATTAAAATATTTTGTACCATACAGCAACAACGGAGAGGAGTTTCTTTGACTCTGAGAGGTTTGAAAACGTATCTAAGAAATTATATGTCGGAAAATAGATTAACAGGTTTAGCTCTGTTGAATATTTATTATGAAATGGATGTTGATCTAGAAAAAAATAAAGACTCGCTCAGGAAAAACGTCGTCTGGATTTTGATCTTTAGGTAATAGACTATGTTTAACGAAAATTTTATATTATGTTCAAATGTAAGAAGTGCATATTGTTTCTTACGTAGGCAAATGTTACATGTTGATTTAGCGAATTTTGTACTTTAATAGGTCAATATATGTTTTATTTTATAGTTTATATTCAATTAATAAATTATTTTATTTCTCTCATAAATGCTACATGTTGATTCAGCCCCCTCCGAAATTCAATCCTGGGTTGCGCCCTTGATGTCTATCAGTGTGCGTCTGGTGATGAAGGTAAAAATATAAGCGGGCGGGGGCGGCATTTTGCAGTTTTTACCGCGCCTTGTAAAAATTTAAGATCCGGGATTGGTGTGACGTCACGACATCGGTGACGGTCGTGGCTTGTTGTTTGATTCGAAGTGTACCTCCAATTATAAATTAACTTTAAAATGTAAAGTTAATGCGTAAAGCAATAATTGTGGCTTCGATTGGATATGTATTATTTTAATCCGTAACTACAGATGTGACGTCTCTGAGGCGTACTCTTAGATCGAATTTCTCCGGCTGCAACGCTACGTACCTTACGACATCATTGGTAATAAGGCTACAACGAGTGGGCAAGTCGATTTGTGCATTTAAGGTTTACGTACGTTGTTGGCGAGGGACTGTGTGACGTCAGTTCAGTTTTCCATAATGCAAAACCGTTTGCTCTGTCCTTTAAAACGTATCAGGTATGGTGATAAAGACTCTTCTAAAGTTGGCAGACGAAAAATATAACGAGAACGATGATGACTACATAGTGAGTGAACAGTAGATTCTTTGAAATACGCCTACACAAAAGACATGACATTATTTTACGTTTGAAATGAAAAATAAAGCTGTGTTGCTTATATTGTCTATGCACCATAATGGGAGGAAGAGCATGGATCCTTATAAAGAAATGCCAGAGATAATTGCTTATTTTTTCATGTCAAAGAAAGGAGTTGATTCTAGGGATAAGGAATGCACTGTATATTAATGTAAAAGTCACCGTTGACCAGAAGTTATATTTTTACAATGGTTATAATATTGCCTAATAAGCAATATATATATATATATATATATATATATATATATATATATATATATATATATATATACATATATATATATTGTTATGATATATTTTAATAAAAATAATATTTAAATAAAAATTTCATAAATCTGTAAAGAATAAAAATTCAAAAATAGTTGACACCTGAATATATTAATTTGGTTATAAAAATATTAAAAAGAATTTGATGGATAACTATAAAGAATGACGGATGTGTTCAAGATAAAACAGGGAGTTCAGTTAGAAAAAACTTATAAATTATTTTTATCTAAGAGTGTATAAAAATTTAAAACAGTGTAGAAACGAGTTTCTAAGGTTTTTTGTTGATTATAAAGAAAAAATAAAAATTGTTAGTATGTTAAGAATATTAAAGGAGAGCAGACGTGTTTTTTTGAAGATAGTAAGAAATCAGTTTTAAAAAAGAGAGTAGATATATTTTTTTTTTTGATAAAATATATTGTATTTTAAAAGTTGTTAAAAGTGTAAAGCAGATAATAATAATTTAAAATAGCAATAAAAAATAAAAGTGAAGGACAGTTTCCGAAAACAGTCAATAAGTTTGGAGTTCCTGGTGAGATCATCTGAACTGGAGGAAGGGTGTCGACCGACAGAGAAATAAGTAGTGAGTTTGTTTTTAAAAAAAAAACATTATTTGGAAGGGAAAAACATTTAAATATTTTTGACATAAAGTTGATAAATTTAAATTTTGTAATAATATTTGGTTTATATATTTAGTAATTATATATTTTTGAATTTGTATAAATAAAAAAAAAATTTTGTAAAGTTTATAAAAAATTTTAACTGAACCACTCTGAGAGATAGAGAAATTTAACAACGGGCAGAGAAGTAAGAATTAAAATCAATAATAATAATAAAGTCACATTAATCGCATCATTATAATTTGGCGCCCAACGTGGGGCGAACTAAAGTTCAGTGGGGCTAAAATAGAAAAATTTGACAAGAAATTAAATTATAATATATTTGACATTTTCGATACATACACGCATACACAAATTTTACGGTAACTAGGGAAGGTCAAAGAAAGAGAGATTTGAATATAAAATTTTTGAGTAACAACAATAATTTTTGACATTTAAAAAAGAAAAATAATATTATTTGGATTAGTTAGTTTAATAACTTGAAAAGTTTTAAAATAATAAAATGGATTTGCACGATGGAAAAACAATTCCCAGGAAAGGAGAAGGAGAGAGTGAAGTAAGTACAGAAGAGGAAAATTGGGGTGTTATAGAAGAACCAAATGTTTTACCAAGGTCACAGGGAAGCCCAGGACAGGAGAAGACAAGTCTGGAACAACAAATGCAGATGCTTATGGATTTCATGAAAAATGGTATAATTAGATTGGAAGATAATACGGGTAGATTAGAACAAAATATTGGAAATTTGAAAGAGGATATGGAAAAAAATATGGGCAGATTGGAAAAAAATTTAGGAATAAATATTGAAAATAAATTTAAACAATTAAAACAAGAAATAATGCAGGATAGAGATGCATATAATAAACAAATACAGAAAGATATTAATGAAAGGATTGGACAAATGGGAGAAGTAATAGGAAATATACAAGACGAAATTTTAATGAAAGTGGATAGAATAGAAGTACAGACAGAACAAAAAATATATGAATGCACAGAAAAAATTAATCAGAATGAAAAAGATATAAAACAAATAGAAAAGACTATAATTCAAGAATTAGAAACAAAATTAAAGGATGTAGAGCAGGGCAAATATGACAATAACTTATTTTATAAAAATATATCAAATATACATAATATACAATTGAACAACAAATTTGAGGGTAACATTCATAAAATTCATCCAATAATTTTTATTAAATCTTCTAAAAATAAAATAAAAAATATTAATAATATTGAGGATTTAAAAGATATAACTCGTGAATATTTAACTGGTCAACCATCAATATAGTTTAATAGTCAAGAAAGAAATATAACGAATTTTGAGGATTTTGAAAATGCATTTCTTAAACAATATTGGGGAAATAATGCACAATTAGTATACAGGGATAAACTTCAATTTGGAAAATTTGATGAGAAAAGAAATATTAATTATAATAATTATACTATTCAATTATATGCCATAGCACAATATTTAGAGCCCAAAATGAGTGAGGAAGAAATAGTAAATAATATAAGTAGGCATTTTAGACGAGATATTTTTGAGATGATAGCAATGCATGAAATAAAAACCATGGAAAGATTAAGTGAATATTTGATGAGATTGGAAAGGACAATGGGATATAGAAATAGAAATAATGGGAATAATTACAATTCAAATTCAATTAATAACTATCAATCCAGAAACTATATGGATAGACAGGGACAAAATTATAGAAATCAAAGTCGAAATTAACAGAGTGGCCAAAATAATCAAAACAGAGATCGAGGAGGATTGCATTATCATGGAAATCAAGGAAATAATAATGAAAGAAATAGGCAAGTTCATTTTCAGAGAAGATAAAGAAGTGAGGAAAGGATAATAGAAAGACCAAATGCAGAAGAAACAATTTGTGAATTGAATAGAACAAATTCAATACAAGATCTGCAAAGTAATAATCAACAAAATTTTTAGTAAGCAAACCATACAAAATTAATGACATAATATATGAACATCCTATAGAATTTATAACACTTAATGAAAATGGGGACAATAATCAAATGATAGGTTTAATTATTTTAATATGCAAAATTGGGGATAAACAAGTTAGGATATTAGTAGATACTGGTTCAGAGGCATCATTAATAAATGAAAATAGATATCGTGGGAATTCTAAATAAAGTAGTAGATATACCTAAAACTAATTTAATTTGGATTAATGGAAAAAAATTGTCTGAAACAAATAAGATTATAAATTTGAATTTAAATATAAATAATAAAAATATTGAATTACAATTATTAGTGGTAAAAGAAATGGAATTTGACATAATTTTAGGTACAGATCAATTGGAAAGTAAAAATGCCAAAATAATGAAAGAAAGGAAATTGAATTAGATGGAAATCGGTTTAAATTTGAAGATTTAAATGAAAACGAACAGAATTTAGAAAAAATGATTTTATGTATTACAAGTATGAATGAGAGTAATGAAAGTGATAATGAATTAAATATTATGAAGATTAAAGGTGATAATGAAAATGATGAATATATCAATGAATTATTAATAAAATATAATGATTTAATTAAGAATGAATCAAGAATAGCAAGTGAGTATGTACATAAAATAAAAGTAAATGAAGTTCAAAAATTTAAATCTAAAATTTTTCCAATACGATATAAATTTAAAAATCAAGTTAGATAAGAGACTGATAAAATGTTAGAGCAGGGTATTATTGAGCGAAGTACCACAAATTATATAAATCCTATAGTAGTAGTCCAAAAGAAAAATGGGGAATTAAGGTTATGTTTAGATGCGAGGGAATTAAATAAAATAACGTTACCACAATATGAATCACCTATGAATATAGACGCTATTTTTGGGAGAATTACAAATGTTAACATTTTTAACATTTTAGAAGAAAGATATCCTGGCTAAAAAACTTAAGACAATGGTATGGAGTGAGCACTACCACATTGTTCCGCCGAGCTGTAGACAAGGTTCAGATAGCGCTGATGATTGCCAACGTCCGAGGAGGACAGGGCACCTAAAGAAGAAGAAGAACATTTTTACTAAAATAGATTTAAAACATAGTTTTTGGCTAATACCTTTAGATGAAAGTGTTACGAGATTATACTGGATTTTGTATAGAAGGGGTTGTTTATAGATTTTGTGTAGTCCCGTATGGTTTGCAATCATCATGTCCAGCTTTAGAAAGAGCATTACATAATATTTTAGATAAATATGAAGATTTCGTATTACATTATGTTGATGATATTTTAATTTATTCTACAGACAAAGTAAAACATAAAGAACATTTAAATAAAGTTTTAAAATTATTAGATGAAGCAGGATTAAAAGTAAATTTAGGAAAACGTGAATTTTTTCAAAAGGAAGTTAAATATTTGGGATATATTTTAAATGAAGTAGGTTTTGAAATGGATCCAGAAAGGATAAATACCATACAAAAATATAATAGACCAACAAATTTAAAGACATTAAGAGGATTTTTAGGGGTTTTGAATTATTTTAAAAGACTAATACCAGATTTAAGTAAAAAGGAAATACCTTTGATAGAACTATTAAAGAAAAATGTAAAATGGAATTGGGGAGAAGAGCAAGAAATGGTTTTCATAAAATTAAAAGAAATATTTATTAAGCACCTTAAAATTTTTCATCCACATTATAATTTACCATTTATTTTGAGAACAGATGCATCGATAGAAAGATTTTCAGGAGTACTTTTACAAATAAGAGATGGTGAAGAAGTACCTATATCATTTATATCAAGGATTACTGAAAAACATGAGAAAATTTATAGTGTTAGTGAGTTAGAACTTGCTAGTATTATATTTTGTGTAAAGAAATTAAGATTTTATTTATTAGTAGCATTATTTTATATTGAAACTGATCATGAAGCATTAATGTCAATAGTAAATTGTAAACATGCTAATAACAGAATTCATAGATGGTCATTACTTTTACAAGAATACAAATTTGAAATAAGATATATACCTGGAAGACAAAATTTAATTCCAGATTTTCTTACAAGAATGGGGACAAATAAAAATAAAGCAAGACAAATTAAAATAGGATTGAATATTTTCAGAAATAGAACATGGTTATTTTCAATAGAAAATGTTATTAACGATCAAAGAAAATTAATAGATAAAGCAAAAAGGGGAACAATAGAACAAAATGGTATAATAATTAAAATTATAGATGGAAGAGAATTATATGTAATAACTAGAGAATTAGTAGAACAAATTATTTGGAATATTCATGAAAAATATTTACATATTGGTATTAGAAAAACTTGGTTAATATTTAGAGAAAATTTTATAAGACAGAGATTTAGAAATAACAAAAGAAATAATTAATAAATGTAAATTATGTCAATTAGGAAAAAGTAAAAATATGGTAAATAGAAATGAACCTAAAAGTATTATTTCAAGTAAGTCTTTGCAAATTATTTCAATTGATTTTATTAGTAATTTAATAGTCGGTAATAATGGAAGTAAACATATATTTGTAATAGTAGATCATTTTTTGAAATATGTTAAATTATACCCTACAAAGAAGAAAGAAATTTGAATAAAATAAATTAAGAGATATAGAAAATTAAATTATGTTAAAATTTATATTCAAATTTTGCTAATATTATTATGTATTAAAAGTTTTGATAGATAGATATGGTGATATGGTGGGTACTGAGGAAATAAAATACTCAGGGCGGACCAAAACTACAAAAAAAATCCAAGAGGCGTCTGCAGTGGAAACCACCGGCAACTTGGTCAGCGTCTGATCATCCAGTGGATGCGGCTGAAGTTATTGCTCCAGGAACTAACAATCCCTGGTTCTAACCTCCCAGTGGAAACACTGGAAACACAAAGAATTACAAGCAAACATGAATCGTGGCAAGAAAAATAACATTACCCCAGGTGGTAACCAATCCACCCGTCAACAGACAGCAACCAGGTTTTCGGACTCTGGGGAACCTGGATTACCACGAATACAGAGAAAATCGGAGTTCTCTGACAAACTTCCTTACAAAAAACACTCATATATTGGGACATTTAACATTAATACCCTGATTCAACCAGGGAAGCTCTACAACCTAACAACTGAAATGGACAAACAAAAAATTATGATATTGGCCTAACAGGAGACACGCTTTACTGACGAAGACACGATGGACTACGGAAACTACCGCATATTCAAAAGCAAAACGGATAAAAAGGTGGGCAAAGGAGCTCCACTTTTCGGGATGGCCTTTGTAGTACACAAGACAATCACTCATTCCATCAAAGATATCACTCCCATAAACAACAGACTGATGACAATGCGCTTCCAATGTGCCAACAAAAAGTACACAATGATCAATGTACATGCACCCGTGAACGAAGACAATAGGAAAAACCCGGAAGCAACGGACAAGTTCTGGGATAAAGTGGAAAGAATAATAGCTAAGATTCCCAAGGAAGACACGAAAATTCTAGTGGGCGACTTCAATGCACAAATAGGGAAAGGAAAGATATACCAAAAAACGGTGGGCCACTTCCCAGCTCACAAGCTCACGAACAAAAATGGCATACGGTTGATCGAGCTATGCTCACAAAATAACCTAAAAATCATGTCCACCTCCCTCAGAAAATCCCCACGAAAACAAAAGACATGGAGGTCACCTATAGCAAGCATTGGAGAAAAACAGATAGATCATATAGCCATCTCCTACCCGGTACAAAAAGAAATCCATGACATACAAGTCAGGAGAGGCGCAGACATACCATCAGACCACTATCTCACACGAGTCAAAGTTAAATTTACACCTAGAAAAATACAACACAAGAAAACGCATTTACAGAGGTTCGACACGAAGAAGATCGAGGAATCCAATATTAAAGAAGAATGGGAGAAGACGCAGGCGAACACATGGGAAAGCTTCCACACCAAGATCGTACAAAAGGCACAGGAACTAATCCCTTTGAAAAGAAACACCAAACACCCATGGTGGAACTCAGACTGCGATAACGCCATTAGTAAACGAAAACAATCATTCTTGGAATACAACAGCAATAAATCCCCGGAAACTCTTGAGCGATACAACGAAGCTCGGAAACAGACAGCCAAAGCTATCAGACAAAACAAGAGAAAACACATGAATGAACAACTCGATTCCATAGAAGAAAATTTCCGCAACTACAACGCGAGGGACTTCTATCGGACCTTCGCGGGAGAAATTCAAGGATACTCCCCACAAAACCTATGCTTCAAGAAACAAGACGGAAAATTAGCACTGACCAACCAAGAAAACTGTAGGGAGCTGGCACGGTACTTCTCAGACTTGTTAAACTGCCCTGAACCGAGTACACGCTTCGATAAAGAAAAAAACATCACCACCAACCCTGAATCCCCGCCTCCACAGGCATCCGAAATTTGCGAACACATAAAGAAACTGAAAAACAATAGGGCATCAGGAGAAGACGGCATTAATGCAGAACTTCTGAAAAACTTGGGACCAAGCTCACTACGAGAATTTACACAGATCATCAGGGATATCTGGGTTACAGAAAAATTACCGGAAGATTGGAGGTGTGCCCTCATTCACCCGGTTTACAAAAAAGGAAACAAAACAGACGTAAACAACTACAGGGGGATCTCCCTTCTACAGGTTGCGTACAAAATCTTGGCAGCGTGCCTCTTGCAAAGGACATAAGAGCAACTCGAGCACAAAATAGGAGAATATCAGGCAGGTTTCCGGCCAGGCCGCTTATGCCCGGAACAGATCTTCAACCTGAAAACAATACTAAAACAGAAGGCTATCAGGAACGCGCCAGTTGTTTGTACCTTCGTGGACTTCAAAAAAGCTTACGACTCCGTCGACCGACAATCCCTTTTCACAATCCTTGAAGAATTAGGACTCGACCCCAAGACCTTACGACTTATCAAATTAACACTTACTAACACGACGTCGAAAGTCAAGTTCATGGGAGAAAACTCAGAACCCTTCCAAATAAAAACAGGCGTACGACAAGGAGACGGGTTATCCCCAATTCTTTTTAACCTAGTTTTGGATAAAGTCATCAGAGAATGGGAGAAGGAGCTGAGAAACCAAGGACATTGGAAACCTATGCGACTCGGACGGGTCAAGGATAACCTAGAAATCTCTTGTCTTGCCTTTGCAGATGACATAGCAATACTAGCAGACAATGGGACAACTGCTACCAAACAAATAGAAGTTCTTAAGGAGTGTGGTGAAAAAGTAGGACTACAAATCTCCTTCCAGAAAACCGAGTTCTTTTGCTCAAAGATAGACATTCAGAGCCTTGACACCAAGTACGGCAGGATCAATAGAGTTACACACTTTAAATATCTAGGAGAGATCCTCGAACCAAACGGAGGAGAAAAGATGGCCCAGCAAATACGACTTCAGAAATTGAAAATGGCTTTCGGAAGAACCTGCAAAATTTACAACAAGAAATGCTTGTCATTATACACCAAAATCAGACACTACAACACAGTTGTTAAACCCCAAATACTGTACGCAAGTGAGACCCTGTCTTTATCCACCAAAAGAGACATGGAGTATATCTTAAAAGAAGAACGGAAAACCATAAGGAAAGTGCTGGGACCCAAACACACAGATAAGGGCTACAGATTACACTCAAGAAAAACCACCGAAAATCTGTCCAACCTAGCGGCCGATGTAAGAAAGAGGCGATTGAGATTCTACGGACATATTAGTAGACTCCCTCCAACTCGCCTCGCAAACAAGATCTTAACTTACATCAAGGGGGTCAAGTCGACGACACCATGGATAGCTCAGGTACAGGCTGATTTACGGAAAGCACAAATAGACCAAGAAGAGATACAGGACAGAAGCACATACAGACGTAAGATTTACCAATGGAAGGTTGTACCAGAGAATGAAGTGCCCAGGAAGACCGGAACAAAATGGTCCCAAGAAAGGAAAGAAGACATGGGAGAAAAGATGAGAGAAATCTGGAGGATTAGAAAAACTACCTCCCAAACGAATCGTTTTGCTTTGCGTGATCCTAAGGGGTCTACTCGCAAATAATAAATAATAATATATATATATATATATATATATATATATATATATATATCCCGTGTGGGGTTGCTAGTCCCCCATCGGGCGCCTCCCCAGGTGGCGGATAGGGGAACGCCTCTCAGATATGAGTGGTATCGGGGAAATCAAATACCCGAGGCGGACCAAAACTAGCACTGGTGAAAGGCAGCAGTTTTATCAAAATCGGGCTATGGCGTAAGAACGGTATAGTACCGAACACCAGAAGGCGACAAGCAACAGTTCGGCGAACTCGGCTTCTGCACTGCGGTATAGAAAAGGAACGGAACCCTTACTGTACTATTAACTTCCAAAACATCCTAATGGCTGACGAAAATCAAAACATGGCCCTCAGTCCGGGGCGCCTCTTAAGTGAGGAGAGGGTGCTAAGAATCCCCCCGTCGTCGACTGTTAGAAACTATGGAAGTGATCAAAGAATAAAAATATTCAACTCTAAAATACGAATTGCGACCTGGAACGTGCGTAGTCTATATATGGCAGGCAAACTGGCAAATGTCGAAGCCGAGATGCGCAGATTAAGGATTGATATCCTGGGAATGAGCGAAGTCAGATGGCCTGGATCAGGTAAACAAACAACTAGTTACAATGTCATATACTACTCAGGAGGAACAGACACGTCTCATCAATACGGAACTGCCATACTTGTCAGCAAGGACATAGATAAATCGGTTATGGAGTTCATACCTTTCAATGATCGAGCTATGCTGTTGAAATTACAAACTACACACCGAACACTGAACGTAATACAAATATATGCCCCAACAAACGACAAAAGTGACGCAGAAGTTGAGGACTTCTACTCAACATTGGAAGAGGCGATGAAACTCACGAAGAAGGGTGAAATAAATATGGTCATAGGAGATTTTAACGCGAAGATCGGTTCAGGAAGTGAAAATGATATTGTGGGACAGTATGGCCTGGGCATACGAAATACCAGAGGAGACAGACTTGTCCAGTTCTGTGCGGAATCGGACCTCCTTATTGCTAATACATTCTTCAAACAACATCCTAGAAGACTATACACTTGGAAATCTCCTGCTGACAACAAAGATCGTATCACGAGGAATCAAATCGATTTTATACTTGTTGGACAAAACTTGAAGAAATATGTGCAAACGGTGAAAACATACCCTGGCGCAGACATTAATAGCGACCACAATCCTGTCGTTATGGATTTCCACATGAAACGGCTCAAGAAAGTCGGTAGGACGCAACCAATCTCTAGAATCAACACCAGAAAACTGCGGATACCAAATATACGCACTCAAATAAGTTCCAAGATCGAATGCGAAATGACAAAAATCCAAAATCAAGAACAATTAGATATAGAGGAAACCTGGAACATGATAAAAACATCCATAGCTCAGATTCAGGACAATGACATTGGCTATCCTGTGAATAGTTCGAAAAAAGAATGGATGACTCCTGAAATCTTGGAACTCATGAATGAGAGGAGAACCCATAAGGCAAATCCAACATTATATGCTGAATTGAATAAAAGGATTAGAAGAAAGTGTAGAGATGCAAAGGAACAATGGATGTCCGAAAAATGCAGTGAAATCGAGACGCTTCAGGAAAAATATGACACTTTCAACCTACACAAGAAGGTAAAAGAAATGGCAAACCGTAATAAGAAACGTCCCACAGCTATCTTACGGGACCAAAATAATGACATCATCTTAGGGGTGGAGAATAAACTCCAAAGATGGAAAGAATACGTAGATGAATTATTCAATGACAGTAGACCGTATACTCCACCAGCGGCAGATGAACTTATGAACGAAAAAGGCCTCGAAATCACAAAAGATGAAATAATTCACGCAGTAAAATCTCAAAAAGACGGTAAAGCAACTGGTCCAGACAATATTAATGCCGAAGTTATAAAACTTATGGTCGATCAGGATGGAAAGGGTTTGCAGCTACTGGTGTCATTATTTAATACAATCCACCGTACGGGGAATATCCCAGCAGATTGGCTACGCTCGACATTTATTACCCTTCCGAAGAAAATCCACGCCTCGAATTGTGACGAATACCGCATGATAAGCCTGATGTCCCATGTTCTGAAATAATTCCTCGGAATAATTCACACCAGAATTTACAAAAAATGCGAATACCAACTAGACGAAACTCAGTTTGGATTCCGCAGTGGCCTAGGTACACGTGAGGCACTATTCGGATTAAATGTGCTCACTCAGCGATGTAGAGACATGAATGTTAATGTAATCGCTTGTTTTATAGATTATAGAAAATCCTTTGACTGCATCAATCATCAAAAACTAATAGAAATCCTCAAAACAACTGGTATGGATAGAGAAGAAATCCGATTAATTACAAATCTCTACTGGGAACAAAACGCAGTAGTTAGAATTGAGGGAACATATTCAGATGCAATCAAGATTAAGAGAGGTGTAAGACAGGGTTGCGTGTTATCACCGCTCTTATTCAACATCTACTCAGAAGCTATCTTCAGAGAAGCTCTGGAGGGGATTGAATGTGGAATTAAGGTTAACGGGAGATTGATTAATAATATCAGATATGCCGACGACACAGTTGTGCTGGCCGAGAATGAGACTATTGAAGAGACCTTCAGAGACTATTGAATCAAATAGTCCGACATAGTGAACACTATGGTCTCCTCATAAACACCACAAAAACTAAGATTATGGCATTCACCAAAAAACCTGTTCAGGCACATCTGGTTATTGGCGGTGATCTGGTGGAACAAGTATCTACATACAAGTATCTGGGGAGTATAGTGAATGATCAATGCGACCCGAAGAGAGAAGTTAGAAGCCGCATCGAACAGGCTAGAAAGACATTTATAAGTATGAGACAATTTTTCGTAAGGTCAGATCTGAGTCTAGTGCTCCGGGTGCGCATGGTCAGGTGTTACATCTTCTCGGTTCTCCTGTACGGATGCGAGAGTTGGACTCTCGACACATCATTAGAAAAGAAAATAGACGCCTTTGAAATGTATATCTACCGCCGCATATTAAGAATATCATGGGTCCAAAGAGTTACAAATGTAGAAGTTCTTAATCGAATGAGTAAACAAAAAGAACTCATGCTTAACATCAAGGAAAGAAAACCACGCTATATAGGACACATAATGAGGGGTGAAAAATACGAACTCCTTCGACTGATTATAGAAGGTAAAATCCAGGGCAAGAGATCTATCGGCAGGCGCCAGAATTCCTGGCTAAAAGACATTCGTAGATGATTTGATTGTTCATCGATCGATATATTCCGCATGGCTGTATCTAGAACGACGTTAGCTATTTGGATCGCCAACCTTCGAAAGGAGACGGCGTCATAAGAAGAAGATATATATATATATATATATATATATATATATATATATATATATATATATATATATATTGAGATGATAATTAAGATGAAATTGAAGTAAGAAAATTTAAAACAAATTACATGGAAATAATCACTATTACATTGAAAGAGCTCTGATCGAGAATCTCAAAAGATACATTAGAAAGGTTTTTAGACAAAGATAAATAGAGACATGAAATATTAACCTGTTTAATATCAAGTCTATGTATTAATTTAATACAATAGCTGTAAATTTTATGTATCTTTGTAAGAATAATGTTAATTTGGGTGATTTAACCAGTTAAGCCCCGGTATGTTAAACATTTTTCGGACCGTATGGCCCGGTATATTTTTTTCTTGTAAACTGTTCATAGCAATGTAAAAATATACAAGAATTACTTATTCGTAAAAAAAAACTTATTTTTTTCGTTACTTTTCGTTGTTTGAATTGAGGTACAAGTGAATACCTCGCGGTCCGAAATGACGTAGGTCCGCGAGGGCGTCACGTGTACCTCAGCTACACAAAAAAAGGATAGGCAGCGTTGCTTCTTTGCTGGTGTATTCTTTGCTACAAGTCTAAGCTTGTCGAGCCTAGTGGACGTAATTATTATTAGTTTTGCGTAGTGCTTATACGTGTATAGTTGCATAATGGGAGATTACAAGCGTAATCAAGAAAGGTTGAAAAAATTATGGCAGGAAGTACTTTCCGAGGAAGAAGGTGATATTACTGATTTCGAGGATAATAATTCATCTGACGATTACCAACCTACAGACAGTGAATGTGAATCCAGTGATGACAAAGAATATTTACCAAGACAAAAAATGAGAAAAATGGACTTAAAATTATCTAATACTTCGTGTGGTATTGAGAAGCAAACCAATTCTGACAATATATCCAAATATACAACTCCTGGGACTTCTACAGGAACGGTAAGTTTGTTGTTTTAATATTTTATTACAAATTGTTTTTTTTTTCATATCAACTCGTAGTACCATACTACAATTTTTGTCTGAAGAATATATGCCATAAAATAATAATTTAGTTGTAGGACTTTGGTTTCAATATTGTAATATACTTCCTCATAATAATCTACGAAAATTCTTAGCAAGTATTCAATGAACTATTCAAAGTCGTCTCAAATAGCTTGAATCGAATATTACTATACTACATAGTAGCGTAACACTTTCGTTCTAGAAATTTATCATTCCTAGAGTTGACATAAGACATGATAATAATAAGTAATATCAAATAATAAATAAATATTAATAAAAAATAATAGAAAATATAAAAAGCAATTTTTACTGCAGGTTCGCAATTCTCCTGTCGACGTTGATATCATTGAACCAGCAGTTGTGTCACCTGAAAATCTGGTAAGTTGGAACTTCTCTTACAAATGCATTATTACTAATCAAAAATATGTTTGTAGATTGATCAAATAATTGAAGATGTTGTTGCTGATTATGCATCAGATACAGAAGGCTTAGATGAATTAGTTTGGGGACCTGTAACTGGAGCAAACTTACAGCAATTTGATGGTTATTCTGGTGATCAAGGGGTAAATACCAACTTTTACGAGATGTTTAACAAAGAACCGTATGATATCTACAAAATATTTGTTACTGATGAAATAATTCAGTATATGGTAGAACAAACCAACCTTTATGCTCAGCAAATTGGGCCCCAGCAACGTTCAAAAACTAAACCTTGGGTACCAACAACTTCTGAAGAAATGGAGAAATTTTTGGGTATTTTGATATGGACGGGACTTTTCAAACTGCCACGACTTAGAAACTACTGGAACAAATCATTTCTGTATAAAAACAATGTTACTCAAATTATGACTAGAAATCGATTTGAGCAATTACTGAAAATGTGGCATTTCGCCGACAATGAAAACATGGCTCTCGCGAATGATCGACTCCGTAAAATATCTCCACTAATTCAAAAACTGAACCAAAAATTTGAAGAAATAGTAACCCCTGGAAGTAATCTATGTATTGATGAAACAATGGTTCCTTTTCGTGGCCGATTGCTTTTTAGGCAATTCATAAAGAATAAGCGGCACAAATTTGGTATGGTAAAGATGTACAAAATGTGCACAGAAAAGGGTTATACCTACAGATTACGAGTTTATTGTGGATCAGATGCTTCTAATAAAGGTTGTGCCTCTCAAAAAGTAGTACTAGAATTGATTAATGATTTATTGGATTGTGGCCGCACGTTATTTACTGATAACTATTATACCAGTATACCTTTGGCAAATGAACTTTTACAGCGACAAACACACTTGATTGGTACCCTTCGTTCCGACCGTAAATTTCTTCCTAAAGAAGTACTACATAAAAAATTAAAGAAAAATGAAATTTTCGGTCAAGAAAGTAATAATGGTATCGTGGTTACAAAATGGAAGGACAAACGAGATATAATTATGCTTTCCACCAAGCATACTGACGAGACAAGAGAGATACGGAAGAGAAATAAAACAATCATTAAGCCTTCTGTAGTAGCAGATTATAATGATTGTAAAGGTTTTATAGATTTGTCTGATCAGCTAAAGTCCTACTCTCACTGTCTTCGGCGTGGAACGAAGTGGTACCGTAAATTAGCAATGGAATTATTGTTAGGTTCAGCGCTAATAAATTCTTTTATAGTTTTTAAAGAAGTGACACAAAGCCGGATACAAATTACTGCTTTCAAAGAACAGTTGGTACAAAGCTTATTGAAAGTAAGCGCCACGGAACCAACATTGGAAGATGAAAACAGTTCAGAAGAACATATTTTAGTTGACGGTGGTAATGCTTGAAAAAGGTGTACACATTGCTACAAAAATATCAAAGAAGAAGGAGGAAGAAAGAGCGCTCAAAACCAGTGTCCAAGGACCAAATATCTTTGTGCAGCATGCAAACTGCCAAACTGCGTCAGTTGTTTTTTTGAGATTCACAAATGTATCCAAAAATAAACAATTTATGTGTTGCTACTTATCAAAAAATAAAACCATTTTGTATTACTACCAACCTAAAAATATATTTTTTTCAGCATGACAATTACTCATACTAACATTCTGTCATATTCATAATAACATTTTACCTCTATATCTCAAGATCTGCCTGACCCGCCAATATCAACGTGTTGTTTGGACCGGGTTTATATAGTTTCCATGCAAATAGTACACAAAACGTGGGTATTCCGACCCAAGGCAATGTTCACCTAACTAGTTATCGCGTGGGTTGCGGATGTACCTCGCGGTCCTTGGGGACTTTTGAACATGGGTCAAGTTAAGCCCACCCGGGGCCTAACGGGTTAATAATGTTATAGCATCAGAAAACTTGCTTGTCAAAAGGTAATATTGTAGAAAGGATATTTTCTTTAATTTAAGCTTCACAGAGACAGGAAGTATACCAAAATAATCCAGGTGGTCTCCTTTATCTGAAAATAGCAATATCGGTTAATATTAAGAAAAACAAAGAAAGAAATTAATAATTATGAGATACCCTGTATAGTGTCAGTGTTCCTAAGAAGAATACCAATATAAAGAATCTTCCAAAACTTTGGTAATTTATAGAGAATTGTCATTGCCAACCCAGAATTAACAATATTTATTTAACAAAATATGTAAAGATTATAACATAGTTTATCGAGTAATCATAATAATTTGATTTCTATTTAATTTAAACTTATAATGTAAAATACTGAAGTGTTAAACTTTACCTTATTAAGATTTTGTAGTTTGAAATTAATTACCAAAAAATCCAATGATTTAATTGGTTTTCATAATTTGAAGTCATAGCCTTCTGAGATTTTAAAATTCATATAAATATGTTAGCATCAAGGAGATCGAGGTCAGTCCTAGGCATTCCATGGCCCAAATACTGTAATTCTTGTGTGTTTCTTAACAAAAAGGAGGGCCATTGTTTGCTAAAAAAAAATTAATTAATTTGTGAAGTACATCATCTTAAAAGTAACACAACTGTTATTTACATGATTGGATACAGTTATTAAGTATTTTTATTATATTTGAATAGTATAACTTTAAAAGAAATTTTTGTGATAAACAAACCTCTCCAGAAAGGAGACGGCCATTTTTGAAATCTATAACAATGCAGTTATAGTTAAAATTAAGAAACTCTACATTTTAAACAGTGTTAGTGAGCAGACTTACCATTGATATGGAGTAAGTTGACTAAGGTAACATTTTTTAAACTTAAGTAAGAAAGAATTTGTTCCCCAAGATTCATCAAGTCGCCTGTGAGTAGCACTTCACACATAAATCACAGATCATTAATATTGACATATTTGACACAAGACAAATATTCAAGCGTTGCCAAATCTTGTGATACACGAGACAGACTTTCTTTAAACGTTGCCACATTTTTTTTTAATTTCCGTAAAATTTTCGTTGTAATAACTTTTAGTAAAATTCATTTATTTGAAAAACGTATTAATTAAAAATAAAAAAGGAATGTAATTTTAAAGTAAAGATTTAATTAAGTATAAATTGTAATTTGTAAATTTAAATAGTGTGAAAGTGTATGCGTGGTTGCATAATTTTAGTTTATTTATTTGTATACCTTTTAATACTTTCCATATTTATTTTATTTTGTTAAAATCTTAGTATTAATAAACAAGTTAATCATTTTATGTCAAAAGTCCTCTTTAAATTGAATCGACACTGGGAATAAAGGGATCTCAGCTCTGGATAGTAATATAGTTTTAATAATAAAAAAGAAATAATTTTGTTTTTGTTTTTTTATATAAAAACAAATGGCGCCCAAGGTATGCTAATTTTTATTTATTTATTTTAAAAGTAACGAAATCACATTTTACAAACCATTTATTTTACAATATTAATTTTTCTTTATATCGGTACAACTTTTGGAATCGATATAGAAACATTCTGGTATTCTATATTGATATTGTATTCGATATAAAATATTTCGTTACAATATATATATATATATATATATATATATATATATATATATATATATATATATATATATATATATATATATATATATATATGTGCGAAAATTACATTATTGCAATAAACTATAAAAGTATAATGAAGCCCGACAGCGAAAATTAGATGTGAAAATTATGACTGCTGTATGTACCTACATATTTTTAATATACAGGTATAAGTGGGTCAATTATATATCAGAAAACAAAATACTTTTCTGGCTATATGCCACGCAAAAGCCTTAGTGGCGACATGTGTACTTAATAATAGTCTAGGATTTAATGTAGTTGTTCGAGAAAACCTGTTCTGTACTGATAAGAAGCAATCACTCCGAAACTAGTATAAAGGTGGTTTCTTCGAGCAAATAAATTCAATACCCTTTCTCTTAGTTAACAAGCATCTGTATATCTTGCTTCCTGTGGTGGGGTAGTATACACGGTTATATATCAGATGGAATTCAATGCCTGTCGTAGGCATATAGCCAGAGGAGTATTTTGTTTTCTGATATATAATCGATCCACTTATACCTATACATTAAAAATATGTAGGTACATACAGCAGTCATAATTTATATATATATATATATATATATATATATATATATATATATATATATATATATATATATATATATATATATATATATATGTTAGCGTTATATTTGAGCAGCCCTCGTATGTCGGTGTAAGCTTACGCATGTCCGACCGTAAGATGCGAAGGCACCCCAGTTGAGTAACACGGCGCGATCCGATAGGATGAAATGTATTTGGTCACATAAAATATTGTCAATAAAAGTATAAAAGTGTATTTATCTGACTTTTAATTAGGGTAGAAACCCCAATTTACATAATACGTTTACATCAGAAGTGGGATTACATGTGATTTTAGTGTGTGAATATAAAAAAAAGAAAACAATAAAAACTAAAATAAAGTGCTCATCTAAGTAAAATGGCTGACGCAGTAGAAAAACAATCTAGTGAGTCTAGCGAAAACATTAACGTTGACCACATGGAAGAAAATCCTTCAACATCACCATCAAAACGTCCAAGATTGGAATGGCAAGAACATTTATTATTACTTATGGCCGGACAACAGGAACAATTGCGAGAACTTACAAGGCAATTGAACATGGCGGCTAGTACCGAATCTCCAAGAACGGCCGCATCCAATATCTCATTTCATTTATCGGAATTTGACCCTGACAAAAGTGATCACGCAATTGAAGAGTGGTTAGAGGTTGCCGACACTCTTAAAAAAAAATATTGGAGATGAACTTAGTTCCCTTAGTGACTATGGCATTAAAAAGCTTAGAGCGATTAAAAGATTTCATAATGATCTTCCTTGGAGTACAGCAATTAGCATGGTAGAATATGGGCTGTGTCATACCGAAGCTCAAGCTGCTATTAGAATGCAACAGCCGACTTCAGAAGGAGACCTTTTGAAATTTTTAAGCGAGTAGGATGCACGTCGTCATATTATAGTCCAGCAAAGAAACCGAAATTCAAGTTCAAATGAATTATCTACGGTAAAGCGGTTTGAAAAATCTACAAAAGGAGCATGTTTTCGATGTGGTCAAGTTGGACATCTTCAGGCTAATTGAAGCTTTAAGTCAAATATCAAGCAAAGCAACAAAACCCCTTTAAGTCAGAAGGAACAAAAAGTTAAAACGGAAGTGCCTACCTGTACCCATTGTGGAAAAATAGGACAAAAGGAACCCAATTGCTGGAGTAAACATGGAAAACCAAAGAAGGCATTTGTGTTAAGAAAATGACGCCAAATGGAAGCAACACCTCTCGCGACAGTGTTGAATAAACAAACTGCTCCTAAATTTACGTATCTTATTGACAGCGGTGCGGACGCGTCAATAATCAAACATTCTGTGGTAAAAACGTTAAATGGTAAAATCGAGCGCGAAAATACTATTCGCTCATTTATGGGACTTGGCGGACAGATCGTGTGTGCTGTCGGTACTTGTAATCTGATAGTGAATTTACCAAAAATCACCCTTGAAATATGTTTTGTGGTTGTCTCAGACGAAGCAATGCCGCCGGAAGAATTTCAATTAATTATCGGTTGGGACGTCGACCTTGTATGGGTGTTGGGAAAACAGCTGACGGACTTGAACTATGTTATGACCCTCACAATATTTTAAAAGTCTTATTCGCCCGAAACTCGGTTGATGTTAAAATAAACATTTCTCAGCCAGACCACGATAAAGAATTAAAATTTTCGGTCAAACGGTTATTATCTGAATACCAAAACAAAACACCGGATCATATTACCACTGGGAGAATGACGATAAAATTAAAAGACTTTACGCCAGTGTCGTATCGCCCTTGCAGATTAGCAATTGAAGAAAGAAAACTTGTTAAAAATATTGTTAGTAAACTTTTGGAAGATGGCATAATACGAGAAAGTTTTTCAGATTATGCCAGTCCAATAGTACTTCTGCAAAAGAAAAATGGTGAGTTAGAATGTTTGTCGATTTTCGTGACGTAAACAAACGAGTTTTAAAAGAAAAGTATCCGTTACCCAATATGCAAGATCAAATTGATTCTTTATGTCGCAAAATACTATACAAAATTAGACATGAAGTCTGGTTTTTATCAAATGGAAATTGATAAAGATTCTAAACATATCACTGCCTTCATAACTCCTGATGGATTTTATGAATTTAATAGAATGCCGTTTGGGTATGTTCATTCCCCTGCTATTTACCAGCGTGCAATTGATAAAGCACTGGGAGATCTGAAGGGTAACATTGCATTTGTCTATATCGATGACATTTTAATACCATTATCTACGATCGATGAAGGATTGAAAAATTTGGAAACCGTCTTAAATGCATTATCTATTGGTGGATTTTCTTTGAATTATGAAAAGTGTGTGTTCTTTGCCAAAGAAACTGAATACTTGGGTGTAATATTAAGTAAGGGATCAGTTAGACCGAGCCCTAGAAAAGTGACTGCTTTAACTTATACTGTCCCAAAAGACCAAAAGAATGTGAGACAATTTTTAGGACTCGCCGGATACTTCCGCAAATTTATTAAAAACTGCCCACGTTAGTAGCACCAATAACAACACTATTGCGTGAAAATCAACCATTTAATTGGTCAGTAGATTGTGAAAGTGCTAGACAGTTAATTATCAAAAAATTAACAAGTTTTCCTATCCTACGAATTTATAACCCTGAATGTCAGTTACATACCGACGCTAGTTCAATTAGAATTGGAGCTGCGCTTCTACAAGGAGAAAATGGCATCGTGCGTCCGATCACGTACTACAGTCGTCGCACTACGGACTACGAGGCTAAGTAACACTCCTATGATTTAGAGACTAGCTATCATTGAATCTGTAGAACATTTCCGTGTCTATTTATATGGAGTACATTTTACCGTATTTACAGACTGTAATTCAGTGCGCGCCACTGCTTTAAAGAAACATTTGCATCCTCGCGTGGCCCGTTGGTGGATCAAATTACAAGACTTCGACTTTTACATTGAATATCGGCCCGGTCATAAAATGAATCATGTGGACTATTTAAGCCGAAATCCAGTTGATACCGACTGTGAGTTGAAAATAAGTGTTTTAAAAACTATAAACATAAATAAAGTATCGAATATACAAATGTTAAAAGAATTTCAAAAGAGTGATCCGTTTTGTCGAAGTTTATTTAATCTTAACAGCGACCTGAACTTAACAATAATAAATGGTGTTGTGATGACTAAAGATGAAAAACCGAAATGTTTTGTGCCGATAGATGCTCGTTTATTAACAATGAAACTTTATCATGATGCTTCTTTTCATATAGGCTGGGAAAAGTGTATTAAAAAAATGCGTGAAAATTTATTTTGGCCTAGAATGTGACAATGTTTAAAAAAATTTATTAGAAATTGTCGAGCATGTGTCCTTGGTACATCACATACAGGTCCTCGTGCTGGTCTATGGCAACACGGCGAACAACCAACTAACATTTTAGAGACGTGGCATATTGACCATGCCGGACCTCTAGTTAAAGCAAATGGTTGTACTCAAATCCTTGTTGTGGTAGATGCGTTTTCGAAATATTGTCGTCTGATGCCGATACGAAAGAAAACCTCTGAAGATTCCATTTGTGCATTGTTAGCAATATTTCAGGAGTTAGGTAAACCAAAAAGAATTATAGCGGACAGAGCTGCTGCCTACACTTCGACAATTTTTCAAAATTTTTTGAGTGAACAACAGGTATAATTACATCATATTGCTACAGGGGTCCCAAGAGGAAACGCAAAAGTTGAGCGACTTATGCAAACCGTTTTTAACCTACTACGAGCGACCTTAATTGCTGAAAACGAAAGAAATTGGCCGAAAGCCCTAGCTGAAATTGAAGACAATCTTAATTCTACAATTCATTCGATGACTGACCAAATACCAGCTGTATTGCAGCTAGGATTAAATCCAAGTCTTAACCCTTAACTGGTATCGTCATTTTAATACTCGTAAATGGTATCATCGGGTTTAGATGAAGCATGTGAGGTTGAAGAATTGTGGAAGCCATTTAAGGAAGGAATCGTGGATATTGCTATTGAAGTGTGTGGTGTAAGTAAAAGAAGGAAAGGATGTAAACTACAGAAAATGTGCGTAGAAGTTCAAAAAGCAGTGTTAGAGAAGAAGAAAGCCTGGCTGGATTGGCTGGCTACAAAAGCCAATCAAAAAACGCAAAAGGCAACGATTGAGGATGTAAACAAGGCAAAGAATGAGTATAAAAGGTTAAAAGGTGTGGCAAAAGAGGTTGTGGAAAGAAAAAGGTTAAGTGATAAAGATGAATTTGATAGACGGTTATCTGACGATTTTCAAAACAATATTAAACTCTTCTGGAAGTCAATAAGAACCTCCAGAGGTAAAAATACTACCTCGCAACTGAAAAAAAAAATCAGAAACCAAGATGGTAGTATGGTAAAAGGAGAGGAATGCGTATTAAAGAGATGGAAGGAATACTTCGAAAGTTTATTTGAGGGAGAGGAGTACAGGCTCCATTCGGAGACATGAGTAAAAATTGCAATGAAAGTGAAATTAGTACGACAGAAATTGTGGAAGCGTTAAACAGTATGAAATTGGGTAAAGCTGCTGGGTAAGACAGGATAACAGTTGAAATGCTGAAGGCTGGACAAAACGTGGTAGCTAGTCTGCTGTACCGCCTTTTTAACCTTTGTTGGAGAAGTGGTAGCTTACCAGATGACTGGTGCAAGGCCGTTATCGTGCCACTTTACAAGGGAAAAGGTTCGCAGCAGGACTGTAAGAACTACCGGGGCATTAGTTTACTCAGCATAGTCGGCAAATTGTAAGCAAAGATATTGATTAAAAGAGTAACGAATGAAACTGAGAAGATGATATGGGATGTGCAAGCAGGATTTAGAAGAGGAAGAAGATGTATGAATCAGGTCTTTTCATTACGAGGTATAGTCGAAAAATTCTTGGCTAGCAGTCAGAAGGTCTATTGCGCTTTCATAGACTTGGAAAAGGCCTATGACAGAGTGGTGGGGAGTAAATTGTGGTCGACATTGTCAATGTATGGGGAGAGTGGTAGTTTAATACGGGCACTGAAATCACTTTACGAGGATTCCACTGCTTGTGTCAGGATAAACGGAGCTTGTACGGACTGGTTTAACATCGAAAAAGGTGTAAGACAGGGATGTGTGGCTTCGCCATGGCTGTTTGACTTATACATAGACAATTGTTGTAAAAGATTTGAAAGAAAGTGCGTATGGATTAAAAATGAATAATTTGATTGTCAAATGCCTTCTTTACGCCGATGATCAAGTCATATTAGCATTATCTGAAGAGGAGTTGCAGGCGATGGTTAATGTTATGCATGATGCCCTGAAAATCAAAGGGATGAAAAGAAATGTAAGCAAAACGAAAGTAATGGTTTTTGAAAGAGAAGAAAGCATGACAAACTGTGGAGTTTCGATTGAGGGAGAAAGAGTGGAACAAGTAAATGAGTTTGTGTACTTGGGTTCAAAGTTTACAAGAGATGGAAAGTATGACAGTGACATTGAACGAAGGGTGTTGGTAGGAAGACAAATGAATGGGGCACTGCATAGCTTTATGAATAGCCAGAAAGTGTCAAAAAAGGCACATCTGGCTATGCATAGAGGTGTGTTGGTTCCTACACTTATGTATGGTAGTGAATGTTGGGTTTGGCAGAAGAAGCATGAAAATAGGATTAATGCTGCGGAGATGAGTAGTCTGAGAAGTATAGCCGGAGTGACTAGGTTGGATAAGGTAAAGAATAGTGAGATAAGAGAACGCTGTGGTGTAAAAGAAGATGTGGTTACAAAGATAGATAAAGGAATGCTTAGATGGTTTGGACACGTTGAAAAGATTGATGAAGGAAGATTGACGAAACAAATTTATAAAGCGAGTGTGAATGGACAAGTCGGTAGAGGTCGACCTCGGAGAACATATCTTGATCAGAGGAAATGCCAGGTCAAGAGTACCAACAACCGACGAGCATGTATGAGAGCACTAATAAAAGTAGAGGAAGCAAAAGATGTGTGTAAGCAAGTGGAAGGAAGTGCCTACCCCCATGGGAAAAAGGCGTGACTTTATGTATGTATTGATATAAAACTAAAAACAAAAAAACTTGCAAGGATCTTTCAAGACATATTATTTTTTATTGCATTTTGAACATTTTAGTAACTGTCTACTGTGATTTTTACAAACGTGATTTTGACATGTGTCACAAACAGTTGAGTGTTTATTGCCTTTACTTGATGGACAAATATAACATCTGCGCCGTTTCCTGGAAGCCGCCTGTCCACGTTCTGTCGCCAATTTTGGCTCTTCTGTGGGTGTAACTAATTTGTCATCAAGTTTCATTATTTTACGAATTATTACTGGAATTTCTCTAGGAAGTCTTGATTTAGTTGGCATTGCATATGTGCCTCAATCATTGATGTTCCCAAAGTGATCCCAAACTGCCTTCTTGTTATGTCACTGTCAGTACCAGCTTGAAAAAGGATAAACGAATCTACAGAGGCAATGTTCATAATAGCATACCACATCGCACATGGCCATCTTCTTGTTCTTCGACCAGTGTCATATGTAGCGCATTTCTGATCAAGACTATCTACTCCTGATTTAGTAGAATTATAAAAGAGGATAATATCAGGTTTCTTTAAAGTGTCGTCTATCTTGTCGTCATGATGCATAGAGGACAGAAGAAGTACATACCTATTTTGTTTCGTTACAGAAGAAACCATTGTTTTTGATGAAGTAAAAACAAATTTAGATGAACAAGGTGCATCTTTTTTATCTGGAATTATATAGGGTGGAATCTCCCTTTTATTTTTACGTACCGTCCCAACATAGGTTAATTTTTGTTCAAGCAATTTATTTACCAGTTCGATGGACTAGTTATCACCAGTTATGTTTCTCCCAGTATTTTTTACCGGATCGATAAGATATAATATTGATAACGTCGGAACAGAAAGCTTATGAGGATTGGATACTTCCGTTTTACCTGAATAAATAAAAGCATTTAACAAATAATGAGTCTTGGAATAGCAGAGGCACATTACTTTTAGTCCATATTTGTTAGGTTTACTTTTTATGTAAACGTGAAAGGAACAACAACCCCTAAAACCCACTAGCATCTCATTGACAGTTAAAGATTCTCCTGGTATATAACACTTTTTACAGTTTTCTATAAACTTATTAAAAACTTCACTAATATAACGCAATTTGTCATGACGTCTCTCATCCCTTGTAGCCATGCTGTCAAATCTCAACAAAAGAGGCTGTATTACCATATAAAAATGACAGTTCGGTAATTTTTTCATTTGTGCATTCCACAATTATATTTATATCATTATCAATTAAAAGGTTCCAAAAATTATACGGCGTTTTTTCGGTACAGTTTCTTGCAGCAGACTTTAAACCAGGAAGATGTATGACAATGTTATGACTCTGTGTTCTACCAGTGGTTGGAGAATTTTTTGACCATTTGTACCTATTTTTACTATAAACGTACTTTGTTGATCCTTGAGTACTATTAATTTCTTCATCGTCACTGTCTACTAAAAGTACAGGACTGTGGTCGCTGATATCCTGATTGGTCACTGTTGAAGGACCTGGATCATTAATCCTAGTATTCTCTGAAATATGGTTCTCACACTCAATATCGTATTCCGGATCACTGTCATGATCACTGTCTATAGTTTGAGTCACTTATATCACCATCGTTATCGTTAAAAAAAAAATGCCTGCGCCTCTTCACTTGTATACCGTTTTCCATCAATAACAATGAAATCCATAGCGTAAAAAATACACGTATAAGGTATCGTCGGGTCAGAATGGACCCCGGACCGTAAAATCACTTGCTTAGAGTGTTATTAATTGACTGCTCTTCAACAGGCTGACGCATCTGCATGATGTGGGGGAAGTCCCGAGAGATGTGATTATTTCGCGCTTGTTTGGAAAAAATATTAAGAGTAATTTACCCGCTCGTGTCAAAATGACCCCACGATACCAGTTAAGGGTTAAGTCTACTGAACAATTTTCCAAGAATATATCACTGGACAACTTTGTCGATCCAGAACTAGCAGTTAAAGAAGCTCGTCTTCTAATGGAAAATAATTTTAAGAAACAATCCCAGCGATTCAATGCAACTCGATACTGTTCTACCCTATTTCAAGAGAAAGATTTGGTAGCAGTTGAGGATTCCCTAGTAACAACTGGTGGGAAACTCAAACCCAAATTTAAGGGACCATATATAGTCCGTAAGGTTCTACCTAACGAAAGGTATCTGCTTTCGAACAAGGGGAAAAGAACTACAGTGGCCGCACACAAACAGCTGAGACCTTGGCCTCCAGGGGAAACAATGGCATAAAATTAAAGGTACGTTTTTAGCAAAACTGAGGTTTGTAAAAAAAAAAAAGAAAAAAAAATTGTAAGTAGGGATGGTGGCAACCCCACTAGTCCTAAATAGTGGCAACCCCACTAGAATTGTAAGAAGGGATAGTGGCAACCCCGCTAGTCCTAAATAGTGGCAACCCCACTAGTCCTATAAAGTGGTAATTTTCCTTTACTGTAGCGTCAAATTGAAATTATGTTATGTAATGCATTTAATTACTTTGTTTGAAAAATCATTACATAAAATAAATAAATATTGAATCAGTCTTATGCTGGTTACTGCTGTTTTGTGTTTTTAAACTTTTAGACTTATGAAGATAAGGTGTGTTGCAGGGACGCTCCAAATGCAGGATGGCTGTGTTAGCGTTATATTTGAGCATCCCTCGTTTGTCGGTGTAAGCTTACGCATGTCCGACCGTAAGAGGCGAAGGCACTCCAGTTGAGTAACACGGCGCGATCCGATCGGATGAAATGTATTTGGTCTTATAAAATATTGTCAATAAAAGTGTATTTATCTGACTTTTAATTAGGGTAGAAACCCCAATTTATAATATATATATATATATATATATATATATATATATATATATATATATATATATATATATATATATATATATGTATATATATATATATATCAATTATATATATCAATTATATATATCAATTATATATGTCAAATATATATATGTCAATTTAAGCTTGCCTTGTTGTTCAAATCTAAAGCGTCCTAAAATGACTAATCAGTATAAGGAAAACTATGGATCTGGTGCCAGTATTTCAGAAAAATGCTAGTCCAAATATGGAAACTGAAGAAAATCTCCCATATTTTTAAAGTACTCGAGTGTCGGTAACGATATAGTCCTCGGTCAGTCTTCCATTCGGTGTAAATCTTCCTAAAATAAAGATTAATTCAGTAAAAAGCAATAAATTTATTATCTAATATTTCTGGACGTTAGTATTGAATAAGACCAATATCCATATTTTTTAAAATATTGGACTTTTTAACAACAATGATATCGTCTACATGTTTGTCACAATGGATATTGGCCCCAACACAAATTTGACAAACAAGAAAGCTATTTAAATACAGAGGGATTTAGGAGAGGAAGGGGAAGCACGGATCACGTCTTTTCCTTACGACACTCAAAAAATTCTTCGCTAAAAGTCAAAAGGTCTACTGCGCTTGGAAAAGGCCTATGACAAAGTAGTATGAAGTGAGTTGTAGTCGACATTGTCTATGTATGGAGTGAGCGGTAGTTTGATGCGCGCGCTGAAATCACTTAACGAGGATTCCATTACTTATTTTAGAATAAATGAAGCTTACACGGAGTGGTTGAACATCGAAAAAGGTGTTAGGTATGTGTGGCTTTGCCATGGCTGTTTAACTTATTTATAGACGGTTGTTTAAAATATTTAAAAAAGAGTGCATATGGCTTAAAAATAAGTGAATTAAATATCAAATACCTCCTTTAAGCCGATGATCAGCCAATGTTTAACATTAATAATAATAATAATAATCTTTATTGATTTTATGCATAATGCCCTAAAAATCAAAGGGATGAAAGTTAATGTAAGCAAGACAAAACTAGAGGTTTTTAAAAGAGAAGAAAGCATGACAAACTACGAGATGCTGATTAAAGTGGAAAAAGTGAATGAGTTTGTAGACTTTGGTTTAAAGTTTACGAGAGACAGAAAGTACGACTGTGACATTAAGCGAAGGGTGATAGCAGGGAAACAAATGAATGGGACCCTGCATATCTTTATAAGCAGCCATAATGTATTAAAAAAGGCATGACTGGCTGTGCATAAAGGGGTGCTGGTCACTACACATGTATGGAAGTGAATTTTGGGTTTGGCAGAAGAAGCATGAAAGTAAGATCAATGCTGCAGAGATGAGTATTCTGATAAGTATATTTTGAGTGACTCTGATGGATAAAGTGAGGAATAGTGTGATATGGGAACGCTGTTGTGTAAAAGAAGATGTGGTAACAAAGCTATATAAATAAATGATTAGATGGTTTTAATACTTGAATGGATGAAAGAATATTAACGAAACAGATTTACAAGGCGAGTGTGAATGGGCAAGTCGATAGAGGACGACTTGGGCGTACGTATCGCGATCAGCTAAAAATTGTTTTGAAGAAAGGCCAGGTCAAGAGTATCAGCAACCGAGGAACATGTAAGAAAGCGCTGATGAAAGTAGAAGCGAAAGACATGTGTAAGAACCGTAGAAAATGGAAGGAAGTGGTATTTGCCTACCTCTATGGAAAAAAGGCGTGACTATATGTATGAATGTATGTATGTGAAACAAAAGAAAACATTCCTACATCTTTTAAAAAGTATTCTTTTGGCCTGATAAAGCTAACATTAGATATGTTGATCAAAAGTTTAAGGAAAACATTACCACAGCTGCATCATGGAAACCTTACCTTTAAAGAAACAGGCAAAAGGATTTCAAGTAAATGCAAAAGAAGAAAGAAAACAATATGAATTCAAAGCTTGAAATTGTAAAAAGAGTAAATTAAAAATTATTCTGTTTTGGTACATGTAGCGCCATCTGTAATATTGTATGTTAATGTTGTTCGCGGAGCAATCCTAACTAGTTTGTAACTAAATCGCAATGCACAGTTAAGTTCGCGGGGCAACAAATCTGTGTGATTTCGTTTCGAAATTTTTATTAATTGGTTTTGGTTATTGCTTTGTTAATTTTATATTATAAGTATAATTTTACTGTTAAGACTGTAACCAAGAAATTGGATACATTTTCAAGCGATTAACACATAAAAACAATGTATAATCTCTCTGGTATTAAATTATAAAATACAGGGTCAAAGATTTATTTTACAATAAGCAGAAGTACCTAAATAAACAAAACGACAGGTATTCTAAAAAAATAATTAAGTTTTTTTGACGTGGCATTATCTTTGTCGTTTGCGGAGACTTAACCCTCCGGATCAGTTCATAGCTAGTTTCTGACCGAGCAAGCGTACATTGTTAATCCCAAACTAGTTGTGTATCGATCAGAAACTTGTCAAAAATCAGCTCCGCGAACAAAGCTAATTTATCTGTATTTTGAAATTTTTCTGCATCTTTTTATATTTTAACGTCAGTCGATTACATATTTAACAAAAACATTAAAACAAGAATTAAAGTCAAAATTATTGAACAGTATGATATTGGGTAAAGCTGCTGGGTACAACAGGATTACAGTTGAAATGCTGAAGGCTGGACAAAGCGTGATAACTAGTCTGCTGTACCGCCTTTTTAACCTTTGTTGGAGGAGTGGTAGCGTACCAGACGACTGGTGCAAGGCCGTTATCGTGCCGCTTTACAAGAGAAAAGGTTCGCAGGAGGACTGTAAGAACTACCGAGGTATTAGTTTACTCAGCATAGTCGGCAAACTGTATGCAAAGATATTGATTAAAAGAGTAACGAATGAAACTGAGATGATATGGGATGTGCAAGCAGGATTTAAAAATGGGAGATGTATGGATTAGGTCTTTTCATTACGAGGTATAGTCGAAAAATTCTTGGCTAGAAGTCAGAAGATCTATTGTGCTTTTATAGACTTGGAAAAGGCCTATAACAGAGAGGTGAGGAATGAATTGTGGTCGATATTGTCTTTGTATGGAGTGAGCGGTAGTTTAATATGAGCACTGAAATCACTTTACGAAGATTCCACTGCCCGTGTCAGGATAAATGGAGCTTGCACGAACTGGTTTAACATCGAAAAAGGTGTGAGACAGGGATGTGTGGCTTCGCCATGGCTGTTTAACTTATACATAGACGATTGTTTAAAAGATTTGAAAGAGTGCATATGGATTAAAAATGAATAATTTGATCGTCAAATGCATTCTTTACGCCGATGATCAAGTCATATTAGCGTCATCTGAAGAGGAGTTGCAGGCGATGGTTAATGTTATGCATGATGCCCTAAAAATCAAAGGGATGAAAAGAAATGTAAGCAAAACGAAAGTAATGGTTTTTGAAAGAGAAGAAAGCATGACAAACTGTGGAGTTTCGATTGAGGGAGAAAGAGTGGAACATGTAAATGAATTTGTGTACTTAGGTTAAAAGTTTACAAAAGATGGAAAGTATGACAGTGACATTGAGCGAAGGGTGTTGGCAGGAAAACAAATGAATGGGGCACTGCATAGCTTTATGAACAGCCATAAAGTGTCAAAAAAGGCACGTCTTTAATTGATTAAAAAAACTAAGTGAAACTTTTCAACAAAAACTCAAGATTATTGAAGAAGAAGAAGAAGAATATTGAAGGATTGAAAACTAAATTAATTCAATTGCAGAATGCTGTAGCTTGCTGATTACGATGTCATAATCTTAGTTAAGACTTGGTTGACAGACTCATTTGCTACTTCAGAGCTTGGTTTAAAAAACTATCAAGTATTTTGATTTGATAGAAATGAATCAACAAGCAACCTGAAAAGAGAGAAGTTTTAATGTTATTTAAAACTGATTTACAAGTATATCAAATTAATGAAGTAAATATTGATGTTTAACATTTATTCGTTCTTCTTACACAAAACAAATGCAGTTTCATTATTGGTTCAACATACATTCATCTGGGCTCTGGCAACATCATCTATGAAAGCCACTGTCAGCCAGTCGAAATCTATTATTAAATTATATTAACTCTTCAGTTATTTTATTTGGTGAGATCAGGATGGACTATTACAACATAGTCCAATATAATAGCCAGCAACGTTACTTAATAAACATTTTTCTTTCTGTGGCCTCAAACAAATTAATATGATACTGTTAGGGGCAAGATTTCTGTTAGGCATGGGTACTGTTTACATAAAGAAAATTTGATATTGGATTGTTATCAATATTTAAGAACAATTTTATGGTGCGCCACTGATTTTCTGGCTAGTGCATACCGCTGCACTAAATGAATAAAACTTCAACATACTTCCTCTCTGGAAATATCTAGTTGTTACCTAATAGTACTTTAGGTAAGATAGTTAAGAAATGATAGCTAATAAACTTATAATTTAATATATTCACGAAATAATACCTTGTATTTAAGGAGGCAGAATATTCCTAGATTCAGTGAAGACAGTCCAAAGAACTGTTTCTGCATAAATTAAGCCAAATGTTATAAATATTAACTAAAGAAAAAAAAAAGAAAATATGGCTATACATGTGACGTCACGGAGATAGCTTAAAAAATAATAAGTAATACTTACAAATTTAAAAATATCGATTTCATACAAGAAGAAAAAGAAAGAAATAAATAATAATAAGACTCTTCAGTGTGGACTTTCTGAATATTCTGCGGAGTTTCACCGATACCCTAGTTTCCTTTCACTCTGATCACTCCAAATGATGTTTCAGTCTGTAGCTCAAGCTTCTCAGAATGCCAGAAGGTATGCCTCCTCGTCCCAGTGTGTCTCAGAAGGGAGTATGGAAGAATGTGATTGTTGAACGTGTTGAACAACACACGGCCAGAACAAGGAAAAGGACAAAGACATACACAAAATCAAGTACCAAGACAAAGGAAAAGGCAGGAGACAACAGGAAAAGACAGGACCCTAAAAAAATAAATATGTAGTATGAGTACAATTTAACTGTTAATATAGTGGGTTGACAAATAATAATGATGCTTACATCAATAATGTAGAAGGGGCTAAGGTGATGGCTCTGATGTTAAAATTTTTAATCCACCGCTTTCTTTTCCACACACAATGGTACTTGGCTTATGCCAAAAACGATGACTTCAGATCCTGCATCGCAGATTTTATGAATCCGTTTCATATACACACATTCAACAATGGTACGACAATTAACATGTAAACTGTTAAAATTTCTCCAATCCATACAAAGATGCTCAACAAAATTCAAAGGATAACTTTTCAAAAAGCCATGTGATTTTCAACCCAAGTCACAAGTACCCGGAAATATCATTCATATGTCGCCATCTATCAATAATGTCAATTCCACTAAATCGCATACCTCAGAATGAAGTCCATGTCACAAAATAAACAAGTTGAAGTTTAGTTCAATGGAATGATTTTAAGTACGCATTGTGAATGAATGATATAATTAACATAGGTTCGTGCACTCGGTGTTCTGAGATCAAATTTTGTATTCTGTGTCAATTCTCGAATTTGTTAAAAGGTACCATATGATATCTGTGACTTAAAATCGAGCAAAGCTAAATGCCAATGCTTATCTAGTTCGGACTCTAATTTAGCATTGCTAATAAAGGGCGCTAGTTACACTTGGTTGTGACTAGTAAATCAAAGCTTTTTTTTGGCTGAACTATGAGTAAAATAATAAAAAAGTGTTATCTGATATTAATGCACAAAAGATGTGATAGGTCGAAATGCTTAAGAGGCAGCATAGCCTTCACAACTCCCCCTTACAATATATCTGATATTAATAGATCTTTGAGAAAATGGATCAAAAAGTGTATTGTAGTAAACAGTGGGCATTTTAAACATGTACTTTAAAAATTTTTATTTTTGCTTTTTCATTTGTTATTGTTACAAATTTAGGGAATAAATTTTTTTATAAAATTAAAATTTATTTAACTTTTTAGAAGCAAATAACTCGATAACCGATAGAGTTACATGAATAAAACAAAAGTAACTTTTTTGTAGAATTTACCGCTGTTTAATACTTTTTTATTATTTTACTCATAATTAAGTCGAAAAAGATTTGCTTTAATTTACTAAACACAACCAAGTGTAACTAGCGCCCTCTATTATCAATGCTAAATTAGAGTCCAAATTGGCAATTGTGAAAACATGAATAACATAAATTATTGCGAAAATCAAAATCCATAATTTTAATTTTAAACACATGGTATCTCCGAAACTAACAATATTTGTACAAGGCATATTGGATAGAATCATATTTTGAGGTCTATAATTTACAATTCAGAGATTGGATATTTTTAATGAATCACCCTGTATACTAATATATTTTTATACTATTTTTTATTTTGAATATATTTTGCCCATTTATAAATAAATAAATACATTAGAAAAGGACAAAATGTTATGGTTTTAATGTTACAGACTAGATATTATAGATGAAATAATTAATTAGGTGGTCAAACTTTTGGGAGTTACAGAGTCTGCTATGACTGACTATTTGAAAAATAAAAGTAAATAAGTAATTAGTTACTATAATTATTTGATATTATCAAAAGATAATAATTTGTTAATGTTGAAATATTGAGTTCGTCTACAAAAATCATTCTCTTTGTGATATTATATTTTAAATCTTTTAAATTTGTTTTGTTCTGAAAGTAAAAGTTTTCCTTTTTGAGTAACATTTGGTGAACACATTTTTACCCTTGAGAAAGGTTTTATGTTATTATTTCGGAGAAAGATAGTTTAAAGCACTCGAACTACGAGTCATAAAAACTAGGTACAATTCGAGTATTGTATAGACTGTATAAACACTAAATGTTACACGATGTAAAAAAGGGGACAACTGTAGAAATATAGTTGTAAGTAGTTAGGTCTCTCCGATCCTTGATGGTGTTAAGACACACTTCCGAAAACTCTATTTCAATAAATAAAATCTTTAAATAAAAATAAAATCTTGATTCATTCTAAAGAAATACACCGTCACTTTTATCCATAATCCCAACAGGTTATGGGCCCAGGTTACGTTCTTAATTAATTAAAAGTTTAAAATAAAAATTAAATTTCATTGTGCAATAAAAATTAGTGAGTGAAAACTGAAAGTAAGTGGTTAAGTGTTTTTATGTGAAAATAACCAAGTATTTCCAATTATTAAAATAAATAATTATTTAATAAACAATATGGAAAATTCAAAGTCAAAAAGAAACATTCAACCTTTTAATGGTGAAAATTATAATATATGGAAGTTTAGAATCCGTAGTCTTTTGAGTGAACTCGAAGTGATTCATGTGATCGATAAACAGGAACCGGAGAATCCTGACAACAAGTGGAAGAAATCGGAATCAACCGCGAAAAATGTATTAATTGAATATTTATCCGATTCGTATTTAAGTTATGTGAAACCGGAATCGTCGACACAATAGATTTTTGCTGCTCTAGACAATATCTTTGAGCGAAAAAGTGTAGCAAAACAACTAGGAGCTAGAAAGAAATTATTTAATTTAAAATTAGAAGGTGATACAGAATTGTGTAAACATTTTATGCATTTTGATACGTTAATATCGGAGTTAGCATCAGCCGGAGCAACCATCTCAGAAGTTGATAAAGTGGCACTGCTATTAATGACCTTACCAACTTCTTAAAGCGGCGTGATTACAGCTATCGAGACCTTATCGGAAGATAATCTTACGTTGAGTTTCGTAAAATCAAGATTATTAGATCATGAAGTTAAGCTTGTAAATGAGAATCTTGATACAAGGAAAAAGGTTCTTCATGTGGAGCAGAAACCTAATGACATCAAACGGAATAATAAAGATTTTAGAAAACCATGGAAAAATCATCGTGGAATCGTCAAGCCAAAGCAACATGGTGCAAATAACAAGAAGAATGTTAAGTGTCATCATTGCGGAAGGAGAGGGCATTATAAAAATGAATGTCGTTACTACTTGCAAAGTTTGAAGAACAAACCGAATGCAGAAAGACCAAGGACAATTCAGACCATCCAAGCTGACTCACAGAAAGAAGACGGTTTTGCATTTATGGCTGGAAACTTTCAAATAGTAAATAAAGAAAATAAAATTTATTTTCTATTAGATTCAGGTGCCTCTGACCATCTGATAAACCGCAAGGATCTAGCTGATACCTTTTCTGACCTGAAGACACCCATCAAAATTTCTATTGCAAAGAATGGAGCCTTCATTAGTGCAACTAAGATGGGAACCATCATATTGACGAGCAATACAGGAGTTCAAGGGACAATCAAGAATGTACTGTACAGTCCTGATGTACCGTATAATTTGCTATCAGTGTACAAGATGCAGAAAGCAGAATACTCAGTAAACTTCAATGAATCTGGAGTAACAGTAAGCCGTAATGGTAAGACGGTAATGACTGGTAAGTCGAGGAACAATCTATTTACTCTGGAATTTTCTGTAAGTAAAAGCTTTATTAATTATTCAAATAATGCATATAATTCCGATTACAAATTATGGCATCAACGATTAGGTCATATAGGAAAAGATAAGTTTAATGAAATAAGAAATAAGCAATTAGTTAATGACGTAGAAAAATTAAATAAAATAATACCTGATAATGATTTATGTGAAGCTTGCATTAACAAACAAGCGCGACTATCATTTAATAAATTTAAAAATAAAGACTATATAGAAAGACCATTATTTAATATACATTCAGATGTTTGTGGTCCTATTACGCCTTCTGCGATAAATAATAAAAATTATTTTGTATTGTTTGTTGATGAATTCACTCATTATTGTGTAACTTATTTAATGAAAAATAAATCTGATGTATTTACAATGTTTAAAGATTATGTAGCAAAGAGTGAATCCAGGTTTAATTTAAAGATAGTAAATTTATATTCAGATAATGGTAGAGAGTATTTATCTAACGAGATGAAGGATTATTGTGTACAAAAGGGTATTAGTTATCATCTTACAGTACCACGAACTCCACAGTTAAATGGTGTATCTGAAAGGATGGTCAGGACCATCACAGAAAAGGCGCGAACAATGATATCTGGTGCAAAATTAGATAACATATTTTGGGGTGATGCAGTTTTAACTGCAACATATCTAATTAATATGACACCAACAAAATCATTGAACGCAAATAAAACACCATATGAAATGTGGTATAATAAGAAACCACAATTAAAATACCTAAAGGTTTTCGGTTCAACCGTATATGCGCATATAAAAACCAGTAAAAATAAGTTTGATGAAAAGTCATCAAAGGGAATACTGGTCGGTTACGAACAAAATGGGTATAGAGTATATGAAGTGGAGAATGATAAATATGTGGTAGTAAGAGATGTAATTGTAGATGAGACAAATTTTGTTGAGTCAAGACCAAAAATAAAATTACTTGGTGAGGTCGATTCAGGTAGAAAAACTGTAGTCCCTAACGATGCGTTAAACTCAGTAGACGACCTTTGTAATAAACTTGACAATTATAAGACAGATAGTATTAGTAGTATTGAAAATACACAAAACACAGTACCTCAACTTAATGACACACAAACTGACAGATTTGAAAATCAAATCGATAATTCTTCATCTCAAGATAAAGATAACGTAGGACTTAGGCGGAGTAATAGACTCAAAGATCGTAGCCAAGTTTCATATAATGAAGATGATATACCTGACGATTATCTGTTATGTGCACAATCCATTGTATGTCCTATTCCTAATTCATATCAGGAAATTGAGAATAGGAATGATGCTGAACAATGGCAGCAAGCAATAAAAGATGAGTTAGATTCTTTATTGATAAATAAAACTTGGACTTTAGTACCAAAACCAAGTAATAAAAATATTGTAGATTGCAAATGGATATTTACTATAAAAAAACGATGAGTTCGGAAATCCATCAAAATATAAAGCTCGTTTAGTTGCCAGAGGTTTTAGTCAAAAATATCTAGTAGATTACAATGAAACATTTGCCCCAGTCGCAAGAATTTCGACCTTTAGATTTTTAATAGCTTTTTCAATTCAACATAGTTTATTAGTCCACCAGATGGATGTAAAAACTGCGTTTTTAAATGGTGAGTTAAAGGAGGAAATATTTATGAGAGTACCTGAGGGTGTAAAAAGTAAGGATAACCAAGTTTGTAAATTGAACAAAGCATTATATGGTCTAAAACAAGCTGCCAGATGTTGGTTTGAAATATTTGAAAATACTCTTTTACAAAGAGGTTTTACAAATTCTTATGGAGATCGGTGCATGTACATACTAGACAGAGAAGATGTCTCGAAAATATTTACATTGTATTATATGTGGATGATCTAGTGATATGTACTGCTGATGAAAATACAATGAAGAATTTTAAAAATTATTTAATGACAAAATTTTCAATGGTTGATTTAAAAGAGGTTAAACTATTTTTAGGTATTAGAATTATTAGACAAAATAATGTCATAACACTAGATCAAAGCACATATATTAAAGCAGTATTAAATAAATTTAATATGGCAGATTGTAAGCCTGTAAGTACACCGCTGGTGACTAATTTAGATTATAAAGCATTGGAATCTGATGAGAAATACGATGCTCCGTGTCGAAGTCTAATTGGATGTCTAATGTATTTAATGGTATGTACAAGACCCGATCTAACTCTAACTATAAGTATATTAAGCAGATATATGAATAAAAATAACCAAGAGCTTTGGCAATGTTTAAAACGAGTACTTAGATATTTACAAGGTACTATAGATTTAAAATTGAAATATGTACAGGGAACATATAATAATATATTTACAGGGTATGTTGACTCTGATTGGGGAGGAAATGATAATGAAAATCCCGATTTAGATTCTAAGAGAAAAAGTACAACGGGTTATTTATTTAAGTTGTATGATAGATGTACAATATGTTGGAACACAAAAAGACAAGCATCTGTGGCAGGTTCATCTACAGAGGCTGAATATATGGCGCTGTATGAAGCTGTCAAGGAGGCAATGTGGTTAAGAACTTTAGCAGCAGGTATAAACCTGGAAACTAAAGAACCGATCTTAATATATGAAGATAACAATGGATGTATTAGCATAGCTAATAATCCATCAAGCCACAAAAGATCCAAACATATTGACATCAAATATCATTTCTCTCGGGAACAATATGAGAAAAAGACAATAATTCTTAAACATATTTCAACAGGCGAGCAAATTGCAGACATGCTGACCAAGCCACTACCAAAGGTCAAGTTCCTGGAGTTAAAAACAAAAATGGGATTGGAAGATTAATTATTAATAATAAATAATATTTAGATGTAATATTATTAAAGTAATTATGTTTTGGTTTGTGATCTGATAAGGTTTTTCTGGGTTTCCCTTATCGTAAAGACAAATGTCGGATCACTATGTAAACGGTTAGTAATAACCAACCCAGACAAAGAGAAAATGGAAGATGTGCCAATTAATATTAAAAGTATTGTATTTAACTATTGTATTAAGATAACATATTGTTTATTAAATAATAATTTAGTGTTGCTATTAATATTGTAAATCATAAAAGAGATTAATTTTTGAGGGGGCGTGTTAAAATATTGAGTTCGTCTACAAAAATCATTCTCTTTGTGATATTATATTTTAAATCTTTTAAATTTGTTTTGTTCTGAAAGTAAAAGTTTTCCTTTTTGAGTAACATTTGGTGAACACATTTTTACCCTTGAAAAAGGTTTTATTTTATTATTTCGGAGAAAGATAGTTTAAAGCACTCGAACTAGGAGTCATAAAAACTAGGTACAATTCGAGTATTGTATAGACTGTATAAACACTAAATGTTATACGATGTAAAAAAGGGGACAACTGTAGAAATATAGTTGTAAGTAGTTAGTTCTCTCCGATCCTTGATGGTGTTAAGACACACTTCCGAAAACTCTATTTCAATAAATAAAATCTTTAAATAAAAATAAAATCTTGATTCATTCTAAAGAAATACACCGTCACTTTTATCCATAATCCCAACAGTTAATATTGACAATATGAATCCTTTTCGTTATAAATCAGTAAAAAATTGTTTAAATATAAACCCCTTTTTTGTAAAATATAACATTTTATCTCAAGGTAATTAATTGCAACTTACTTTTAAACAGTAGCTCGTCCCATCTTTTGAGTAGTATAAATATTTGAAACTATCTAATTATTTCATACCAACATCAACATTCTGGAGTTCTGGATTACTATTGTTTAAAAAACTTTCTTTGGATGTGCATGGTTAACATAAATCTAAAAATGGATGTTTTTAAGATAACGTTTATTTTAAAATCAAATGCCTTGTATCAGTATTATCAAAACTAGAAACAGGATTAAGTTTGTACTAATAGACATATAAGTTACAAGGTATTCTGAAAAGTTAATTGGTGTAGTGACTGTGATGTAGTTATCCCAAAGTCCCAGCAAATTCAAATTTCTAGAATTAATTTCTGATTAGCCATTTGATAAAAAAAAATTTCTTTTACCAAAGTGCTATATTTTGTGTCTATTATCGCCTGCAATTATCAATTTTTTTTACTCTGGATGTCTATTGTTGATACTCACTTTTAGGCCAAACAAATTCAATAAGTTGGATGGATTATTTAACATATTTTTTTAATTCAAACGCACTGTGTTATATCAATTAGACTTTAAATACACAGAAGTAGTAATTCACAATTAGAATATACCTTAAAAATATGAAAAAAGTAAAAAATTAATCACATTATGCATTGTGCGTACAATTCAATTGTTTGACAAATGACAGTAATGCCACAGTATACACCAACTTAATAAGTAGCGAAAGTCCTGGCTTTTGCGGGTACCATCAAAGATTAGTGGTTAGACAACCTATACTCTGTGGTACCATTTTTGTCTGAGACGCCATATTTTTATTGATTGTCATTTTGACAGAAAAGCATATTTCACATTCATTGCTAAGGGAGATGCAAAGAATAAAATTTAATCATCCGTATGATTTATTTCCTCTAGAATATGTCGTTAAATTATTTATTAGATTAAAAATATTTTACTGCCTCAAATATTGAAATGGTGACATAAAAATTAAAAATAAAAGTAAGAAGAAAGAACTCAGTAAAATTATTATTTTATCTCATTTATAATAATTTTAAGCAGCAGAAAATTATTATTCTAATAAATAATTTCAGAACATAAGAATAGGGATACTCAGTACAAGGATGAATGAATTCTATATGCTTAAAAGTATTGAAGTAAGTATGGAAAATTCCTTGTTTAGAAATTTTTTTATTAAACATGTATAAAAAACTGTTTTTAATTTGTAAACAAAATTGACAAAAGTCTCGCTTGGAACTCTTAAGCCACCATAAATACTTTTATCGGCATCATATGCTTTATAGGTGAATAATTGACTTATATCCAATTCCTCACATTCTTTAGAATAATCAATACATATTTTACATCTATAAATCATCAGGATTTTTTTTAATAAATAGCCACAAAAAATGTGTTTTTAATCAAATTCTTTATATTGGCTTTGATTAAGTGGCATGTATCAAGTATATACAATATTTTTTTACCACATATTTCAAATTCAGGATTATCTGATGTTACTCCAAGAGAATTTGCAAGTTCAATGAACTTAGACCCCATATCACTTATGAGGGCTTCTACATTTAAACATGTGCTCATTAATTTAGAAACACACTTTTCAAGAAGTGGATATAACTTTTTCGCTCCAAATTGTGAACCAGTGAAAACATAAACAATTAGTTGTTTCCAGTTGCGGTAGAAACCTCTTGCCATGATTACCAGAGCATTTTGAGCAATTGAAACATCTTTTTCTTTAACTTCAGTTAGTCTAACAATTTTATCACATCCAGTGTGGTAAAAAAAGTTAGATTTCAGAGACATTTTATCAATACAAAGCGTAGGTACAATGCTTGTCCTGGGGCAACATTGTTTTAACTTTTATTTCCAGGGCTGTAAATATTGCATTATTATCCAAACCAGGTTTACAAACAAGTTTTGCTGTCATTCTCTCAGTAAGCTCCTTTGTGTAGGAAGACGTAACAGCTTACTCATGAATTTGTAAGCTCGAAGTCTAAAAAATAGAATTTCAAAGCAATTTGCTTATAGTCTACTGAATATCTTCTGCATAAGGGTTTTATATCATCCAATACTGCCTGAGCTTTAACCATATCTGCTAGAGGTTTTCTCAAAAACTTACCACATAAAGTATTAAACTTCTGAAGACTTGACTTCTGATGTTTAAAGGTGACCTTTCTTTTCCCTTCTTCAAAGCCCTGATGTTAGCTCTTAACTTTTTCTTTCTGGGACTTTTAAAGCTCAAAATGGCTGGTGACTGTGTAGACATTAAACGAGAATACAAAATTGAAGTGTGCTTTATTTGTGTGACCACTTCAATGAGGACATGCGCGATAGGCACAAACAACTTTTCCTTTAGAAGCCATTCCCAATCATAAATTTATTATAATCTCGCTTCTGTATAGCTATTTGTTCTGTGTTTGTGTTGCAATATTTATTTTAATACCTACCATATCCTCCTTCCTGTTTTTTAATACGTCAATTAATAGCAGTACTTGTTTTATTGTCAGACATTAAAATTATTTTTTATATATTATTATTAATTACCAGTATTCCAGTTTTTGTGTCACAATGTTCTAAAAAAATGAAACACTAGCTGTTTTTATTGCTAGAAGGTGTAAATTACATCTGCTTACATTTTAATAACGTGTCAAATAATCTTATATCTCATACTTCCAAAACAGAATGTATTTACATTAAAATGTTTCTGTTAATATTTAGATAAAAAAGAACGCTTTTTCTGCGTGTAATCATGAAATTTGTTATAATATCACCAATATTTGAAAAAATTTCTCAGTGTAATAAACATCGACTATCTCAACGTCAAGGTCATAAAAAAAAATGGAAGTTAGTGTGTTGTTCACACCTCTAGAAGTTCATACGATCAATAATAGATGTCACCCACTACGTGATTTTTCCCTATACTATTCTTGAACATTCGTAATTAACATGGTCACTTTCGTTTCTTCAAATTGCGCACGAAACATGAATTTGGCATTCTTGAGTAGTCATAGAACGTTCGAGCGTTCGTATCAAACAGCAAATGGGTCTTGTTACTCGCAAGCGGCTTACGAATACGAACAAAACCAATGTAACCTTACTCTCTCAGTCTGTTGGGCAGCGAAATTTTACTACCTCTTCTGGGTAAACTATTCAGAGCGAGTTTAGCGTGGCGTTATATTTCGCTGGGCTGGTTAACGGCGAGAGTTGTAATACGTAAAACGGGTAAAGTGAACAATTTCCTACCTAAATCCTTCCGGCCGATCAGCCCCACCTCATTCTTAATGAAAACACTGGAAAGAATTATTTATAGACATACTATAGAGGGGAATCTTAGGGAACATCCCTTAAACCCCCATCAATATGCCTACCAAACAGGCAAATCTACGGATTTAGCACTAAACAATCTAGTAGGAAAGATCGGCCATTCCTTTAAACATAAAGAAATTGCGCTGGCAGCTTTTCTAGATATAGAAGAAGCGTTCAGGTGCTGCCAAAACAATTATTTTGGACTGGGCGGAGAGGAAAATATTCACGTACTGGTCCGATATACCAGGGTTAACTCACTTGAAGGCTACCTAAACCCTCGTGAAACACAACTAAGCAGATCCTAGAATGGAGCAGAAATGATCTGCGAATTCTAACGGGACTGCTTACAGGACACTGTCGTCTAAGATACCACCTCAGAAAGATAGGTCTGAACCAACAAACGGACTGTCGGTTTTGCTGCGTGGAAGACGAAACTGCTGAACATATACTATGTTATGCCCCGGCCTGGGAAGAATATGGTCCAACATATTTGGTTACACCAACCTAGAACCTACCGATTTCAAAAAAATCTCACCCTATACAACCATGAACTTCGTGAGAAGGGCTGGATTGTGCGGTGAACTGTAACCTCTAGGGTTGAGCCACAATAGACCTACTAAGGATCGCGGTGGAGGGGCGACCACGCCCCAATCACATGATACCTAACCTAACCTTCTCAGTTTGCTTATGTTTCATTTTTGATGTTATCACTTCTGTCGTGCTTCTTTGCTGGTTAGCCAAGTTCTTCACGGACATCATGCAATCTGGCAACATCCCATCAAAATTCAAACGCTCTAAGGTAATAGAGCGTTACTGAAACCAGGTAAACCTGCCGCCAGCCCAAAAAGCTACAGACCAATCGCTCTACTGTCCATATCCTATTAACTACTGGAGATACTTGTTTACAAAAGAATCAGCTTAGAGATCTTGGAGAAAATATTAGCTGAGCAGGCGGGCTTTTAGCCAAAACGATGCTGTGCAGACCAGGTCCTGTCACTTACCACCTTTATCGAACCGGGATTCCAGCGAAAACTTAAAACCTCATCTGCATTCATCGACCTCTCAGCAGCCTATGAAACACCGTATGAAAGGAGGGAATGCTCTGCAAGCTTCTCAGAAGAATACCCTGTAAACGAATAACCCAACTGATATTGAACATGCTTGGTGATCGGACGTTTCAAGTTATAATGGGCACCGACATTAGCTTGCCAAAGAAACTTAATAACGGCTTGTCACAGGGATCAGTGCTTGCTCCGCTCCTTTTCAGTTTATATATAGCGGATATGCCAGAAACAAGATAAAAAAAGTTCGGTTACGCCGATGACTGGGTGCTTGCAACAAGATGTAGCTCAATTAAACTATCTGAAGATATCCTAACAGAGGTCAGCTGCTTCCACCAACAACAAACTACCAGAGAAGAGCTATACATACGATTTGATGGTACCAAACTAACCCATAACAAAACACCAAAATACCTGGGAGTTACCCTTGACAGAACACTATCATTTAAAGAACACCTAACTAAAACCGCCGAGAAGCTGAAAACCAGGAATAACATAATCCAGACGCTATGTGGTACCGCTTGGGGAGCATCGGCTTCTACACTACGCTGCTTCGCTCTGGGACTTGTTTACTCGACGGCTGAATACTGTGCCATAGTTTGGCTCAACAGTCCGAACGTAAAAAAGGTGGACAGCTTTGAGAGATTCCAGTAAGAAGCGTTTATTGCGGGAAAGTATGAGGATTGGAAGATGGAACGTGAGCAGCATGTTCGAGTTGGGAAAAGCCCATAATGTTGTCCTGGAAATGTCAAGATTAAATACCAAAATCATGGAAATCAGCGAGACAAGATGGAATGGAAGCGGTAAAAGTACTGTAGCATTTGAAATTGCTACTCGTTAATTTTGTTTTCGATATATAATAAATTTTTTATTTATTGGGCATTGTACTTACAGAGAACATTCAGTTTTGATATCAAATTCCTGAATAAAACATTTATTTCACTATTTCAAAACAAACATCACATGCTAGTAAATTTCACAAGTTACAACACTAGGTAATACTCTTGCTTCTGACATTCTAAGGGCTGTTGAAAGTAATGTAATCAAGCTGCAGGAACCTTATGATTTCTGGCTGGATTTCTGGATTTCTGAAATTTAAGATAGTGAAGTCAATAAAAACATCCATTCACATGTGAGCAGGCGACATACCGTTGTGTTCTCTAGTATGATGAATTCTAGGCTATTGAAGGTTTGTCCCAGGATTTTGTTCATTCTGAATGAGATCTCTAGGTATTTACTGGGTTTTTTCTCTATTTTTTATAATATAATCTTGGAGGTTATATTTACTTTCTAGACGTCGATGTTATCGTGGGTGTGTTCTTCTTTCATAGAACTTCTGTCATCGGTCTCAAGTCGGTTAGCCGTTAATGTTTCGTGCCATAGTAGAAAAGAAAGAAGAAGAATGATCTTTTAGATTACATTCGATGAAATTCATTCTGTCAATCAATAGCATTTATGGTTCTGACCAATGAGAGGCTAGGAATTTAAAACTGGCGCTGATTTCATACAGGATGTGCAGTTTTTTTCTGGCAACTGTTAGAAATAGAGGATGGTTCTGTCCTCATGGTGGTCGAGGAGTTCTTTTTCGGTGCGGCCATGATGAGGTGCGCTTGACTCGTGTTTGGGATTCTTTTTCGGTATTGAACCGAAATTAACCCTTAGGGGGGAATTTACGAAGTGCCGTTTGGGCCGAGATCAAGTCGCACCCATCGTTAGTGGTTTTTTTGGAGCCTTATATGGGGATTTGTGCCAAACACCGGTAGGCTGCCATGCGGTGGGAACACCGCCATTTTGTCCTGATGTCCTGTTAGTCCGTTTTAGTCCTGTTTGCTGTTATGGATATCTTCTAGTTTTACCTCCCTTCTCAGAAGGTAAGTTATGACTTTTGAACTAGCAATGATATCGATCAGGTTGAAAATATACCTACTTCATTTTGTTGGTTTTTTATTTTGCACATGTTCTTTCATGAGATTATTTTTTTGTTAGGGTGTTAGGGTACAGCTTAGCCCTCACCATCAGACTCCTGGTAATCGAACGACGACTCTTGTGGCAACTCTTGACTTTGGTCAAGATTCCCACGAGGACCAACACCGAGTCGCTTTTAAATCCTGGCCAGAGTCGACAGACATCCACCGGATGAGATCTAGTAGTAGCCGATAGAGGCTAGAGACCTGCTGAGTTACATCATCGACCCCTGGCTGACCTGGAAGGTTAAGCCTTTCTTCTTACCTTCTCTTCGTTTTACTGTCCGTTTCCTGTCTTCTTCCTGTCTTCGTTTTTGTGTCTTCAACTACATCAAGTGGACCTTGGATAGAGGCTACATATGTGGACCATTGGACTTTAATGGTTATGGCTAATACGCTTTTCGAACATCCCAAGCGCCGCCTGTATACTTGGAAATCACCACAAGATAACCCTCAGCATAGGATATAAACAGAAACCTACAAAAACAAAATGAAAAAGAAAGCGCAAAGAGACCAATTAAACGGCAATACTGGATAACGGATGAGATTCTTGGGTTAATGGAAAAAAAAGAATAGTCAAAACCTCCAGAGACCAGAGGAAGTACCGAGAGATGAAAAACAAAGTAATGTATGAATGTCACCAAGCCAGAGAAACATGGCTGATGGGTAAATGTTCGGAAATGAAGGAGTTACAACTTAAAATGTCAATACATATTTATGGTTAGATGTCGCTCCGCAAAAACCATTGTATATTAAACGTATGATTTTTTTTTTTAAAAAGATAAAACTTTTTTAGTTTTTTTGGAGAAAAAAGTACCTTTTTAAATCATAATATAAATATGAGTTTTGAAATTTTCGAATTCAAATCGTTGTGTGGTTCAGTGACAGTGTTCCAGCCTACAATCAGATTGGTAGTAGGTTGAGTTGGAATCAGAATAATTAAAAAATTATCAACAAAAACTGGATATTTCTTGAGAAACAGCATAGAATACTGAAATTGTTTGACTAATATTAGTCGTGATTAGTGGCGGATTTCGATTCGATTGCTCTCTAGGCCCCATTCGATATGTCACCTCTTTTGCTTTGTAGTATCTAGTATCTACCTATTAATTATTACAATAAAAAGTTATGGAAAAATATATTTTTTCTCCTAATTTAATGGCGCTATCAGAGCCAAAAGGCCGGATGTTTTGCATTGTTGTTTTATCACTTATAAGTAGGTAATATTTACATTTATATTAAATCAATACAATTATTATAGATAATTAAGGTGTTAGTATTATTCTGACTAAATAATTGATAAAATATTAAGGTATTATTCTTTTTTTTATAAATAATTTTTTTTTCTTTTTTTTTCATGGAAAAATATTAAATACCGTTATTCCTTCAATATCAATTAAAAAAATGTATTTTGTAGATTTAAGGAAAGATTTTTAAACTTGAAATAATCAAGAAGTTTTAGAGGCTGCTCAAAAATGTTTAACATTAAGAAAATTTTAAAAATTAAACTAATTTTCTTTTAATTTGCTTCGATAATTATTTGGAGGTAGGGTCCACCATATTTTTGAAATTTAAACATCGAAAGATTAACATTATCAATTTATTTTAAATTGGTATTTCACGGCGGATTTTTAGAAAAAAATAAAAAAAGATGGTTCCATTGCTTTTTTTAGTTTGAAAGTACAAAAAACCGTCTCAATTCCGTGTCGCTATAAACTATGCAAAGTAAAACAGAAAACGCCATCTTACAGAAAAGGCATTAAAGGCTTTAGAAATAATAATATTGCAAATTGAATGCCATAGGAAATACAAGCTTCTAATCTTAATTTATAGAGGGCGTCATTCACATTATTATATCAATATTTTAAACTCATTACATTACAAAAACGTTGAGAAGTTACAACTTACGACGGTATATTCAAGCTTTATCCTGTCTATTAAATACTCATGAAATTATTGTAAAACGAATCGATAAAGCCTTTCAATGAAGTAAGTCCAAAAATGATGTAGAAATGTCAGTAGACACTTCTACATCCAAAAAAGAAATAAAAAACCAAAAGGAAAATTTCCCACCCCCAAACATCCCTCACACATCGAATCATGCGATTCAAAGCCATTTTTAAAACTATATTCTACCACTACTGCCAAACCCAAGGCATTAATAAAATCAACAGCCACAACAAATAATCCACCTAAAAACAAAAAAAAAACAAAAAAGTCCCCATCATAATAAGGGAGACTAAAGAATATTTAAAAACCCCCAGCACCTCTCAAGCCCCGAAACCCCAACAAAACAACCCCAAACAACAATTTCTACCCCAAACCGCCCCATTTCCCCCTAACCATCAACTACCAACTTGCTGACACTTTCAGCAAGTTAAATCGAGAGTAGGATGGCAGCCCTCCAACAAACAAAAAATAAATATTCTAACATTAAAAATCTACTTTTGTAATGTCCCACACCCTAGAGCCAAACTCCCTTAAACTATTAACTTGAAATGTCAATTCCATCTTGCACAAAAAAGACGAGTTTCTAGACTTCTTATTAATTCACGAAATAGACATCGCTATCGTTTTAGAAATACATCTAAAACCATCTAGACATTTTTCTTTACAAAACTTCACTACCTATAGAAACGATAGAGTTAATCGAGAAGAAGGAGGCACGGCTATATTCACTAAAAAGGACATCTCACATCACGAGATCTCCACAGCTCCTCAAAACCTCGCGGAGAACTTTGCCATACAAGTGCACCCCTACATTAATAGGAGGCGATCTCAACTCCAAACATAAAGACTGGGGTTGCAAACGGACAACTGCCAACGGTAAACGTCTGCAGGAGTTCCTAAACGACAACGTCATCGCTTTATACGCCCCCGACGAACCCACACTTCATCATATAAGAAGCCCCGACATTCTAGACATCGTTTTGACTAAAAACATTGCAAAAGAAATAAACCTCAAAGTTCTTAACGAACTTCCCTCATACATCTTGGTCACAAATTCAAAAAAAATCCCTAAAACAACCTTAAAAACGGACTGGAAACTGTTTAAATCTATCCTAAGTAAAAATCTACTTAATATAAATCATTCTAACAATTCAGAAGAAATCGAAAACAACACGATTTCATTAAAATCACATATTCTAGAAGCCTTTAATCAAGCTTCTAAAATAATACCGATACATAAAATAGTACCGATTGCAAATTGCCGGCTCCTCCTGCACAGCGAAGTAGTTCAAAAAGCCAAAGTGAGGTGGCAAAATGAATCCACATGCACATCATCGAAACAGATCTGGCCTAAACTAGTTCTATGTCGAACTAAGGATGTTTTAACTCTATCCAGGGAGTCCACTGAAAATGCGATCGCGGTCATAACAGGACACGGGCAGGTGGATCCCATGCACGGCGCATGGGAATCGTGGAGCTACGACATGAATTTTGTAGAAGCTGTCACGATGAGGAAGAGAAGGAAACAATGGTACATCTTCTCTGCCACTGCCCTGCCCTAGGCAGAAAACGGCTTTATATAGATACTAGGGCAACCGAACTTTGATGATTTAACTGATCTCAGCTCAGTTAGCATCAAGGACCTTACACTTTTTATTAAAAGTTCCAATTGGTTCTCACGGTAGGGGGGGAAGGCACCGCCACCATCACTGCATCACCACGGGCCAAAAGGCCTAAGTGGGTTCCCTCCGAACCGCCGTTTTAACCTAACCTAACACACATAGAAAAATATAAAGTGATCCCGAATGAACAATTCGGCTTCACAGTACAAAATCACAATTCGCAAGAATTGTAGAACACATGAACACAGGGTTTAACAAGAAAAAAAGTACAATAATGATACTTTTTGATATCCAAAAATGGCATGGAGCTCTTTTATATAAATTAAACAGGATGAATTTCCCTATTTATCAAATAAAAGTGATAAATTCATTTCTAAAAAAACAGAAAATATAACGTAAAAATAAACTAAAAACAGTCTACGGATAGATTTATAGAAGCCGGCGTACCGCAAGGTTCAACATTATCGCCAGCGGCCTTTAGCACTCATAAAAACCTTTCTACATATAAATATTCAAAGGCAAATAAATGAAATAGCAAAATGGACTAAAATCTGGAAAATCAAGTTAAACGACGAAAAAACACGCAAATTAACCGTTGTAATAAAAGTCTGGCAGACTCCGAAATCTTCTGTATTTCAGAAGCAAACTAAATCTCAAAAACAAAGTCCTCATCTACAAACAAATTATACCTCAACAACTTCTTTATGTCTCCTTCTGTCAAAAACTACAAGACAAAAACTCCAAAAATTTCAAAATAAAATCCTAAAACGTATAACAAATGCCCCCTGGTACATTCGAGATTCAGATTTACAAAAAGACCTTAAAATCGAAACAATCACGTAGTACATCAAAAGCCGTCACAAAAACTTCTTCGAAAAAGCAAATTCTCATCCAAACACAAAAACCTCAAAAGTAGAATTTTTTAATGTTCCATCCCTCCCCCGTATTCAAAGCAAAACTTTCAGGCAAATAAACTAAAAACCCCAAACACATTAAACATCTTCAAACATCACACCACATAAGGGGTAAGATTGTCTTCTCCCAAGAGACAATAGCCCACAAAAATACAATTAACGAGTTTTTTAGTGGGTAACGTTGAACGAGCGTTCAATGAGTCCCACACTATTCAGCGCTGAAGCGCTCTCTTTTCAGAGCCGAGTGTCTATAAAAGATTTTTCTCTTGTAAAACAAAAAAACCATAATGGTTATTATTTTCCCCGTAAAGATTTTTTTTTTTGTCAAATATTCACTTTATTGAATATTTTATTACGTTAAAATCCGGTCATTATAGACCAATGAGCAATTCTATTCTAACCTAAATTAATACTTATGTACAGAATGAAAATAATAAGTAAACATTTTTAAAATAAAAATAGATACGGTTTGTTACACGAAGGGAAGTTTTTAGTGCAAATGTTGGTGGACAAACCTTTATTAAAAAGAACGCTACCATCATTGTATAATGTATTTTTTATACAAGGCCAACCATAGATCATTGTAGTATAAAGACTAATTACATCTAATATATAAAATTCTCGTGTCACAGTTTTCGTTGCCATACTCCTCCGAAACGGCTTAACCGATTTTGATGAAATTTTTTGTGCTTATCCGGTATCTATGAGAATCGGCCAACATCTATTTTTCATCCCCCTAAATGTTAGGGGTAGTCCACCCCTAAATTTTTTTTTTTATTTTTTAGACAAAATTTTTAATTTCTATTTTTTTATGATACAACATACAAAAATACATACAATCCTTAATTTTCACCCTTCTACGATCAACCCTTATTTTTTAATAGCCATTTTAGTAATTTAATCATTTTTCCTCTCCGGTCGAAAACTGATCAATCGTCATTTAATTAGTTATCCCCGCCAGATGTCTACAGGTTTCACTTCTGACCCAGTAAACAGCACGGAGTAAGGATGAGAACGAAGCCGGTCTCCTTCCTTTCTCACTCCCTACACAGTTGTCGGCCATCATTATTGTTTATGCATCAAGTGTAGTAGTAACGTTGACAATTATTATTTTGCTATCTCAGTGTAACTCTTATATTAACTTTTAATCATTCCTATTTTATCAATAATAATTAAATTATCAATTTTGAGTGTATTTTGCACGATTAGTTAATCAAGTGATTTTATAACCTCAAAAGTACTCAACACGTGACACGAGCTTCCAATAACAACGGATTTTGTGTTGTAAGTATACTTTTTTTATTTATATCGAAAATGTTGTTGATCTTATAAAAATGTAATTTTAATTTAATTTTATTAAAAAAATGTAATTGAACAATTAAGATTTTCATAGTTTCCAAAAAATAAATCATTATGAATCTTTATTTTGAAATGTCAATGGAAATATTGGTTGCATGAAAAAATTATAAGAGACAATGTTTTCATAAAATTTAATTTTTTACTTTTGTTTGAAAAATTTTTCCATAAAACTTATATTTTTGTTATAATTTCATAAATTAAAACTAATCATTTCAAAACTGCGGCAAAAATCCTGGCCCTAATTATACTTTTAACATTTTTCATCATTAAATAATTTCATTAATTCTATTTATGTATGTTTTGTACGGTGAGCAATGCCAAGAAAACGCAAAGGGGCTGATTTGAGCCGCAGTACAAGTAAAGCTCGAAACTTGCGAAATAGCAGATCCGAAAGAACAGAAGAACAAATCCAGCAACAAAATACTGATGCACGTTTTAGAATGGCGCAATTGCATCAAGAAGAGCCAGAAGATACACGAGCTGAACGCAATGAAGTCAGAAGATTAGAACAACGACAATCACATTCTTACATACATACAATATACAAATTCTAACATACATACATACTTACAATAAGTAAGCTATTTTTTGTCTACACTAGAAATTACTAGGAAATTATTTATATAGCAAAATAACGTTTGCCGGGTCAGCTAGTTTTTAAAATAAAAATAGATATGGTTTCTTACACGATAGCTAAAGGGAAGTTTTTAGTGCAAATGTTGGTGGACAAACCTGTATTAAAAAGAACGCTACCATCATTGTATAATGTATTCTTTATACAAGGCCAACCATAGATCATTGTAGTATAAAGACTACGTTACATAGTAGTATATAATCACTTTTTGGAGTTTTTGTTGGAGGTGAAAGGCGTAGAGGGAGGCCAGCGATTTCATTGGTTGTCATTTAGGTCGAAATTCGTCTTGACACCTCGACCTTAAGTAACATTATTGTTTTGCAGGTCCGTAGATCGCGTTTTTAGATCGCGTTTTTAATTTCGTAATTTTAATATTATTTATTATTCTCTAGTTCATTTTTGGTTTCTCGATCTCGTGTGTCCATGTGTTGGACTATATTACATAATTGCGTGATGAATTATGTGTTTGGAGTTGAAAAATAAATAATATGTGTATAGTTTTCGAACATAATTAGTGTTGTTACCAATTTACATTCCTGGTTGAAAAAAAAGAAACCCCCAAAATATCATTATGTAATGTAATGAGTTAAAATATAAATAAAATGTAGGCATTTTCATTGACATTGTTTTTTTGTTGTTGGATTTGTTGATGTTTTTCCATGAAATATTTCTTTTGAAGTTCTATGTATAAATATTTGGTTCCTACATTTATGTATGATAGTGAATGTTGGGTTTGGCAGAAGAAGCATGAAAATAGGATTAATGCTGCGGAGATGAGTAGTCTGAGAAGTATAGCCGGAGTGATTCGGTTGGATAAAGTAAAAAATAGTGAGATAAAAGAACGCTGTCGTGTAAAAAAAGATAGATTACAAAGATAGATTTTTTTTAATGAATTTGGTCGCAAAAAGGGTAGACCAATCGTGTGAGCCGCGGACGGCCCGCACTGCGACTATTAAAAGGGAGAGGGATTATAAAAAGAAGATGATTGTGAACTCGCTTTTTAAAAAGTTGCAGGTCATAGTTCTCTGGAAAAACTGATTTTAAAAGCTTGTTCCATTCTGTCGCAGCCCTGTAAAAAAAAATTCTTAATGAAGATTGGTACTTGTAGTGGTAATCTTAAGAGTAAATGGAGCATCTGCCATCGAAATATCTGTAGAGTAATGTCTGGTCTGCTACTCTTCTTCTATGTTCTAGTGGGTGAAAGGTATCTGTGAGAATTGAGCTGTTGGCCCTTTTCTGAACCCTAAATGTGCCAGCAATACTCTAGTAGAGTTTGAATTTGAGCCTTGTACGTCGTCAACAGTTAATCAGAAGTAAAAAACTTTCTAGCTTTCCACAGAAAAACTAGCCTCTGGCTTGCTGACTTTGCGATGTTAGCAACATGGTTATGCCAAGACATATTATTAGACATCGTGACTCCCAAAATCGACTTGATTCAAGGGTATTTTCGGACATTGTGATGAAGTGATTTGAGGAATTTACTTTCTTGGAAAACGTGGCACTTTGTGTTTTCTTGGCGATGAACTGAACAAGATTATTGGTTTCCCACTCGACGATTGCTTCAAGATCTCTATTGATGGAGTCAACCTGTTCCTGCCTGAGTCTATTTGTATCATTCACCGAAAGTGATCGATAGGATGTGAAAGTTAAGACAAGTGTGCGAAACTGTAAATGATAAAGGAATGCTCAGATGATTTGGACACGTAGAAAAGTTGGATGAAGAAAGATTAACGAAACAAATTTATAAGGCGACCTCGGCGAACAAATCTCGATCAGATCAACATTGTTTTGAAGAAAGGCGAGGTCAAGAGTACCAACAACCGACGAGCATGCATGAGAGCACTGATGAAAGTAGAGGAAGCAAAAGATGTGTGTAAGAACCGTAGCAAGCGAAAGGAAGTGGTTTTTGCCCTACCCCTACGCAAAAAAGGCGTGACTATAACTATGTATGTGTGTGAAAATCCAATACAATTTTAACAATACAAAAAACAAGTTTTTGAAAATGGCTGCGAACAAATAATAAAAACGCGATTGCATAATTACTTGTGAGTTTTATCGTACATTTTCTTTCTATTGGGAAAAGTCACGTAACGCGAGATGGCGCTGTAAATGACAAAAAATCGGACTGAGGTGTGAACAACAAATATTCTGTCATTTAATCACTTGTAAAAACAAATTTTTTATTGAAGGGAATTTTAGTTATCTCAAAGATTTAAGTTGATTTTTTGTGTTAAACTATTGGATTTAAAGTTTGTTTTCGACATATCAGTTTTATTGTCGCTGGATTCTTGTTAAATGCCAGTAAAGACCAAGTGTGTCTAGGTATCAATTTTAGTTTGGTTTGGCGGAATACTGTGCTTTAGTGTGGCTCAACAGTAAACACACGCACATGATCGATACCCAACTAAACGCTACTATGCGTGCTGTAACAGGAACAATCAAAATAACTCCAACAATATGGCTGCCCCCTCTCAGCCATATATCACCACCTAAACTGCGCCGAGAATATGCCCTGGTTAATGAATTTAAGAAAATCATGGACAATCCTCAACTGCAAGTCCATAACGATATTCCTGACGTCCAGACAAACCGACTCCGATCCAAGCAACCTCCACTCAAGACGTCACAGGCGCTTCACCAAACTAACTTCGAAGTAAATGCTTGTTGAAAAAAAGAATGGGAAAGTAGCATAGCACCTAGTTACCACAGCATGCTATGCATCTCCAGCAAACCAGAAGGATTTGACTTTCTTTGCAAGACCTGGTCAACCCTTAACCGCATTAGAACCAACTGCGGAAGGTGCGCCAACTCCTTGCATAGATGGGGTAAACTTCTCTCTGTGGCCTGCTATTGTGGTGATGAGAGGCAGACTGTCAAACACATAGTGCAAGAATGCCCGCTAAGGGCATTCGCAGGTGACCCACAGGTCTTTCTAATGGCAAGCCAGGTGTCAATTGAATACATATCTAATTTAGATATTTGTTTGTAATTCGACTTGTGTTTGACTATATACAACTTAGTGTATGATATGTCCTTATATGTTATCGTATATAATGTGTTTTTGTTTTTCTTTATTATGGCATTGTTGTGATGTGAGGTTAAGCCATACGCTAAATAAATAAATACTTTGTTTTCAAAGTTTTACAGTTCTGTTGTCCCTGGAATTCTTGTTGCAATGCATATATCAATTTCGGACATATTGTATTATATGGGTGAACCTGTTCGACCAATTAAAAGAATTATATATTATAATCCAATTAACTTCGGTCACTTCTATCTTTCTTAATTATGAAATGTTGATACTACAACACTAAAAGGTTCTAGATAGGAACAGATCCATCTTTCAAACGCTTTCTCTGTGTTGTTAAAGTCACTATGAACATTCATAAATAAAATGATAGATCATTGCATAACAATATCAAACTTACCACTAAAAAAATCATCTTTTACAAAGTGCTTGCTGCAAACAAATATAAACTTTGAGATTGGTTTTCCTATTTTTAATATCATTTTCCATTTCTAAGCTGCCTTAGGATGTGAAGGAAATTTACGCAAAGAATAATCGAATTGCCATATGTAGAGCATATTTTTCGCGATTTTATCTCCATGTCACCTTTTTTAATCTTTGCATTTTCGGACTTTGTGGTTTATTAAAATCAATTCTTCGCAAAAAATCGCTCAAATATAACACTTCCAATGCTTAAATTGCCAAAAATAATAAACAAAGTTCACTTTTCATCCATATAAACAAATGGAGATTAGTTTGTTATCCACACCTCGAGAAGTTTGAACGATCCATAATAGATATCGCCCACTCCGTGATTTTTCCCTATAGCTAAATGCAGTTATTAATTAAATGTACAATTAAAGAATAATTTTGAGCACTAATGATAAGATTATTAACAACTCTTTCACTTAATGTTTCACTTTGTTTAAAAAAGGGAAAAAATAAATGGTTCGAGAGATGTCAGATTTTTACACACACGATTAAAGATTAAAAAAAATTTAATAGGCCCTTAAATGTGGAATTTGACAATAAATGGTAGAGAACTTTTTTTTACATAAAACTAGATAAACTGACTTAATTGAATTTTTTTTAAACGTAATTTCTGGTTATAGTATTATACAAATGCACCAAAAAGGAAAACAATTAATTCATCGTTTGACCTAGGTTATTCTGTAAGTAACTGATTCAAAATCTTCCCGAGCAAATATACAAAGTGGGCCACGGAAAACAGATTACCCCGAAATTTAGCAGTATTCATAAGAATTTAAAGATAAAAACATATTTCGAGACCCACTCCCTTCCACTTCCCCAACCCCTTTAATTTAAAATGAGGAATGTACCATGTGGCACATCATTGAAAAGGCATTTAGATGGAGTGTTCAGGTATATGATCATCCAAAACTAGTCCAAGCTACTACTATAGATGTGCCTTGGTGGAATAAGGAACTAAAAAAACTTCGGAGAAAAGTTAGAAAACTGGTACACTGAAAAAACTACAAAACAGCTCTTTCTGAGTACAACAAAGAACTCAGAAAATCGAAAATAAGAACATGGTGGCAAGTGGTGCGAGGGGATCACCGAACTGGCCCCAGCACAACGTCTTCAAAAAGTATTCTCAAAAGAACACTCCAACAGCTTCAGTCTAATTAAAAAGCCAAACGGGGGATACACTGATAACCCTAAGGAAAGTTTAAATGTTTTTCTGCTGACACACTTTTCTGGTTCCGAACAGGTTGGGGAGAACGAATAGCAATGTGCTCACCTAAAAGGGGTTGTTCACAACCCCAACAGATCAAGCATAAGCCTTGCTGGAAAAATCTTTACACCCTAAAGAATCAAACGGGCTATTAAAAATTTTAAACCATTTAAGTCGCCAAGAAAGGACAGAATATTTTCCTCCTCACTGCAACATGGCCTTGAAATACTAGAACCTTTTTTTAAAAGGTTGTATATGCTCTACAGTGCCTAGTTAAAAGCATTAAAAAAATACACGGAAAAATAAATGGCTCTTTGTGCCTTCATTTTGATAACACCTCGCATGCCTTTGTGGCCTACTTTATTATATTCATAATATGAAATAAAAAAATAGAACACAATGTGCTGACGGCAGCTGTTCGCCGAAGAACAGATAAGTGAGTTCGAATTGTTTATGGCTCTAAGATTGAAAATTCAAATTCAATAGGCGCCGCTCAATTTGGATAGTTGCTATACTATATTTGGATAATTGAGAAAACCAAATATCTATCTTCAACAGATACCTAAAATGATATATAATTAAATTTTCTTAGATATTCGGGTTGGGCAAATAGGAGAATAAAAAACATATCACATATAAGAATATAATAAAAACACCAAAACGGACAAAGCAAAATATGTTGTAGACCAGAGTATTATATAGTAATAATTACATCAATTAAATAATATATATATATAACAATATTAACAAATGTATTATATCAAAATACATACATTTATATATCGGGTGTTATTCCGCTCAAAGTTACCAAAATGAGGTATAATGGTAAGAAATAAACCTGTGACTGAATCAGCTGTCACATAGTACTATGTGAGAACTTCACAAAAGCTCTTTAGATTATAGTTTATAAAATTATCACGGTGGTATAATATACGATATCAATAATTAGTTATTAATAAAAATGATGGTATGATAAATACTAATATGATAAATTAGTTATAAATAAATCTCAAAAAGTAAGAGAACACTGAAGGTGTAAAAAAACCTGGTGTTAAAGTCCAATGGTCCACATATGTAGCCTCTATCCAAGGTCCACTTGATGTAGTTGAAGACACAAAAACGAAGACAGGAAGAATACAGGAAACAGACAGCAAAACGAAGAGAAGATAAGAAGAAAGGCTCAACCTTCCAGGTCAGCCAGGGGTCGATGATGCAGCTCAGCAGGTCTCCAGTCTCTACCGGCTACTACTAGTCCTCAATCGGTGGTTGTCTGACGATTGCCAGAAGTCTGATGATGAGGGCTAAGCTGTATCCTAACACCCTTCTGAGAAGAAAGGTAAAACTAGAAGATATCCAAAACAGCAAACAGGACTAACAGGACTAACAGGACATCAGGACAAAATGGCGGCGTTTCTACCGCATGGCAGTCTACCGGTGTTTGGCACAAATCCTCATATAAAGGCTCCAAAAACCACAAACGATGGGTGCGACTTGAACTCGGCCCCAACGGCACTTCGTAGATTCCCACAAAGGGTTAATAAAGAATCTCAAAAACGAGTCAAGCGCACCTCATCATGGCCGCACCGAAAAAAAGAACTTACCGACCACCACGAGGACAGATACCATCCTCTATTTCTCACAGTTGCCAGAAAAACTGCACATCCTGTATGAAATCAGCGCCAGTTTTGAATTCCTAGCCTTTCATTGGTCAGAACCATAAATGCTATTGATTGACAGAATGAATTCCAACGATTGTAATCTAAAAGACCATTCTTCTTCTTTCTTTTCTACTATGGGCACGAAACATTAACGGCTAACCGACTTGAGACCGATGACAGAAGTTCTATGAAAGAAGAACAGTGACAACCCACACAATGACATCGACGTCTAGAAAATAAATATAACCTATTTGACTCCATAAGATAATATTATGAAATATAAAGAAAAAACCCAGTAAATACCCAGAGATCTCATTCAGAATCAACAAAATCCTGGGACAACCTTCAATAGCCTAGAATTCATCACACTAGAGAACACAACGGTATTTCGCCTGCTCACATGTGAATGGATGTTTTTATTGACTTTACTATCTTCAATTTCAGGCCTAGGATCAGACAGATAGCCAGAAATCATAAGATTCCTGCAGCTTAATTACATCACTTTCAACAGCCCTTAGAATGTCAGAAGCAAGAGTATTACCTAGTGTTGGAACTTGTGAATTTACTAGCATTCAACTATATGTGATGTTTGTTTTGAAATAGTGGTTTTAATAGATGTTTTATTCAGGAATTTGATATCAAAACTGAATGTTCTCTGTAAGTACAATGCCCAATAAATGAAAAATTTATTATATATAAAAAACAAAATTAACAGGTAGCAATTTCAAATGCTACACCTTCATAACTAGATCACTCGAGGAAAGAAATATAAACGCCTCACTGATTAGATGGATAAAATCAATGCTAAAAAGCAGAATCATTGTGGCGACTCTTGGGGGAGAAACAGTCAAGATGACAGTAGAAAAAGGTTGTCCCCAAGGAGGAGTTTGCTGTGGTCACTGGTTGTAGACAACCTAATAGTTAAGTTACACGACTCTGGTTTCACGACTCAAGGTTACGCCGATGACCTGGTCGTCACAATTAGGGGCAGACAAGACAAAGTAATCTCCAATCGCATGCAAGTAGCCCTATACACAATCAGAAGCTGGTGCGCAAAGTAAAGACTTAATGTCAATCCTAGCAAAACAGTGCTAGTTCCATTCACCAGGAGGCGAAAGTACGAACTTAAAGTCCCAACTCTGAATGGAATCCAGCTTACTTTTCCCAAAAAAGTTAAATATTTGGGCGTAATAATCGAACAAAAACTGACATGTAACAGCCAAATCAACCACATTCTTTCCAGAGCTATAGCGGCAAGCTGGACATGCCGCAGAGTCTTTGGCAAGACTTGGGTCTGAAAACAAAAATGATCTACTGGTCATACCAAACGATCATTAAACTCATGGTTACCTATGCTTCATTGATATGCAAAATGCAACAAATTTTGGCACAAGTAAAGCTGCAGAAAGTTCAGCGGCTAGATTGTCTGAGAATCACAGGGGCAACATTCACGTGCCCTACTGTAACCGTAGAGGTAATGGTAAACCATCCACGATTGCACTTATGTGTAATGAAAAAAACAGCAATCAGTGCCTTCAGACTGAGCCAGACAATAAATCTTTTCCGGTCCAAAACTCTTCTGTGGACTTTCCAAAGCCCACTTGAAAGAAGAGGTTCGACGCTGGGAAACAGATGAAATGAAATCTCACGGACATAAAGTGCCAGGACAAAGACAAGCAAAAGGGCTAGTAAGCCTTTTGCCAAGGAAAGCTAAACAGCTTCTCGAGTTGGACAAGAAAGACTTGAAATTGGTGACGGGACTCCTCACTGGACACTGCCCTCTGAGTTATCACCTGAAAAAGATGGGCGAAACAAAAAGTGATAGTTGCCGCTACTGCGAGAACTTCGCTGAAACTGCAGAACATTTGCTTTGGGAATGCCTAGCGCTTTTCTGCAAGAAGCTCAAGTTTCTGGAAGGTGCCTTTATAAATCCCCTTCGATGTCAGAAGCTTAGCCCCCAGGAAACTGATAAACTTTGCACGAAGTCTCGGAATCCCGGGCCTCGAATATATCAAGAGTTATGCACAAAAGATCTGATAGGTCAAGGTACCTGAGAGGATGCATAGCCTTCACGACCCCCCCTACAATCTACAATGATCAACCATGATTTTTTTTTGATATTTACACCGCCTTTGCAAAAAAAGTCTTAATTACCCATTTTAAAAATGAAACGCAACGCCTATGCTTTGATAATGTGTCAATTTTTGTCTGTCATACTATCATATAAAAACATGTGAAAACACCTAAATTAATTAACTAACAACAATGTTATAGGTACAAAATTTAAAAAATTCGTTTTAATTTACTTTTAATGTGACATATGTGATGTGATATGTATAAATGAAAATTTTTAAATTAAATACAATGAATCTTTGATTCAAATGCTTTCGAACGGAAAAAAATGTTTATTTCAAGGTTGATGTAGGTTAGGTTATTCTGTGATAAACAGATTCAAGAATAGGTACCTATTTTATCTATAAACATCTTGGAAAGCTTTAGAAAATAAGTCCAGTAGATTTTTACCGAAGAATGTTTATAAAATATCTGTTAAAGGTCAATTGAGTTCATATTTTTTTAATAGACGGCAAAAGCCGTGACATTTTGTTTATAAGTTCAAAGAAATTAATATTCCACAAAATAACAGAAAAAACGTAAAAATAATAAATATAAAAAGTCTACGGATAGATTTATAGAAGCCGGCGTACCGCAAGGTTCAACGTTATCGCCAACCCTATATAATCTTTACATAGCAGATACTTCGAAAATAGCAAAAGCTGAGCTAGCTATGTACGCGGACGACACAGCGGCCTTTAGCACACATAAAAATCTCAGATTTCTACATATATATATATATATATATATATATATATGCAAAGGCAAATAAATGAAATAGAAAAATGGACGAAACTTTGGAAAATCAAGTTAAACGCCGAAAAAACACAAGGTATTCTCTTTTCTCGAAAAAGAAACCCCGATATGCCTTAAATAAAGGTTTAGATATATTATTTATACAAATACAGTCAAATATTTAGGTATAGATTTAGACATAAAAATCTCATGACACTCCCATATAAACACGCAAATAACCCGCTGTAATAAAACGTCTGGCAGACTCCGAAATCTTCTGTATTACAGAAGCAAATTAAATTTAAAAAACAAAGTCCTTATCTACAAACAAATTATACGTCCACAACTTCTTTATGGCTGCATTTCCTTTTGTCAAACAGCAAAAACCACAAGACAGAAACTTCAAAAATTCCAAAATAAAATTCTAAAACGTATAACAAACGCCTCCTGGTACATTCGAAGTTCAGATTTACATAAAGATCTCAAAGTCGGGACGATCACCGAATACATAAAACATAACCATAAAATCTTTTTTGAAAAAGCAAATTCCAATCCAAATGCAATTATAAAATCAAATTTCGACTATATACCAGGTCATCAAAGTGGCAGACACAAAAATCTCAAAAGTAGTATTGTTTGATATTTCATCCCTCTCCCCCATTTAATAAAACTCCCAAGTCTCTAAACTGAAAACCATATACATACACAACACATTAAATATTTACACTAAACAAGGGGTAAGATTGTCTCCCACCAAGGGACAATAACTCAAAAAATCACACTCAAGAGTTTTTTAGTGTGTAACGTTGAACAAGCGTTCAATGAGTCCCACACTATTCAGCGCGTAAACGCGCTCTTTTCAGAGCAGTCTTGTAAAACAAAAAAAAATCCTTATACAATGTTAATACTATGTATTCTTCAAAACAATTAAATGCTACGATGCAGTAGCGTAGCCAGGAATTTATTTCAGGGGGTGACCAATACCAAGGGGTCTGGGAAGTATGGAATACCCCCCAGGAAAAGTGTGGGGACCGGGGGTAAAAAATATTGAAATTTATAACAATAAAATATATGTTATTTAAGTTTTCATAAGCAAATCATACCAAAAATCAAAAACAATGATATCACCTGAAAGAAATAAGATCCTAAATCTGTACTAGTACCATAAGGTTATAATAAGATGGTATCGAAAAAGGAGTTTTAATTTTTTGATAGTCGACAAGGCGCTGCCGTCGTAACCTTGGACCAGAATCACCCTTTCGACAACAAAGGTGATCGAATTCGACTCGATTCTCACTTTTAGACATGCCCAGAATAGACCCTCTGCTTTATACTTTCGACTAGACAGACACTTCACCAAGTCAGCGCGGGGAGTGTATACCTGTACCTACACTGCGATTTGCTACTGCTGGAGCATAGGTTATGATAAAAAAAAATTTTAAGGATGTGCGTATATTATCCAAATTACAACTATGGGTTATTTTAACTCAATGTAATTTTAAACGTATTGTTGGAAATCAGTACTTCCAAATGTACAATTCCTCTTTGAGAAACTCCTTGATTTTTAAAACTACTCAATACGGCCCTGACGCCGACAAGAAAATCATCTAAAAGACACGTGCAGTTTTTTTAATCCACTATAATGTTTTGTTCGGCTAGAAACAAAGGGTTTCGTGCAATTTAAAAATCAGCTAAAAAACACGTGCATTATTATTCCTCCAGAACATTCCAAAATCGTTGCGCGCAATTATAGCAACCAACTGTACGGTCACGTGACCATACAGTGAACAATCAAAAACGCTGAATTTAACGCGAAAAGAAGCCACGTTCGAAAAGGTTTCCGGCTTCTCGTTCTCTTTCGCATTCCGAACGTCAAGCACCGCGTCGCTCCTTTTTAGCATATTATCAGCCGAGGCATCACCGCTTTAAAACACCACGTGGTTAAATGCACATCAATATAATCAAATAAAATACATCAAATTCAAAGCTAACAACCAGTAAAATTATTCCGAAGTTACAGGAGGCTTTAAACTGTAAACTCCATGTAATAAAGTTATACAATATATTTTCGATGACAAGTGTGTTGTTTCATTTACTGTGATAACAAAATTCATGGCGATAAAAGGCAGTAAACCCTTTGGCCTATAGTAATAAAAAACAGATCGAGCCCGCTTTACTTAGTTATCGAAGGATCCAACATCTACGCAGCGAAAGACGTCGTCGAACAACAAAAGGTGAATCAAGGCAACAGAGGTTCGTGTGATGAAGCTGCCCACACCTCAGAGCATTTCTACAGCTTACCACGCCCAGTCTACTTTTCGTTGTTGGCGCCGGCGCGCAAGTATTAATATTTATTTTTTTTATTTCTGAAGGGATACATCCCGATATCCCCCCCTGGCTACGCCCCCGCTACGATGATGACGAGAGGAACATTTACCAATAGGAAAATTGTTAATTAAATATTTTCTTTATGGCTAGTGCATAGCCTGTATAAAAGTAATGAAAAAACATGTATTAACAGATACCATTGTATTCATAACGTAGAGGATAAATAAAAGAATATTTATGAAACAGGTATATAAGGCGAGTGTAAATGGGCAAGTCGGTAAAAGTCGACCTAGGCACAGTAAGTCTACATCTGTAGCATACTGTGACCTAGGCGAACGTATCTCGATCAGTTCGACAATGTTTTGAAAGACAGGCTAGGTCAAGAGTACCAACAACCGACGAGCATGTATAAACGCGCTGATAAAAAGTAGAAGAAGCAAAAGACGTGTGTAAAAATCATAGCAGTTGTAAAGAAGTGGTCTCTGTCTACTAAACAGGCGTAACTATGTAATGTACATTAATTTCTTTACTGTGGTGAAATATTGTACGTATTTTTCGAGACAAGTGTTATTTACTTGGACTAGGAATCTTTCGTTGACTAAGTTTATTTGCCTTGTTAATTTTGTTTGACTTGGCTGCTCCTGTAGATCTATTTAATCGACGCCTACGTATTATGCGTAGTAACTGTTATTTTTGCTGCCCTGTCCTTGTTCCTGTTTAATCTGTATCATAACCTTATAAGTTAAAGAAATACATAAACATAAATACACTGTATTCATTTGAAAAGGACCCACCCCTAATATTTTAGAAATGCGACATAGAATAAAATGCCGAAAATCGTCAACTTTTAAATTGAGGGGGACACTTATTTTTAGGGCTAATGTCACAAACGCCAGATTCACCCGCTCCCTACTAAAGATACCCCTTAAATTTTTTCAAATAGCATTAGGTATCAAATCATACTTCATTTAAATGTTCTGGTAAATCTCTATTCAATCATATTGTTTTGCCTTTGATACCAGCCTTCTATTGTTATGAAGTCGTTATTTAAAATTGACTCCCTTTAAAATTTTCATATGCTCCCGTATTATGTTGACAATTTAAAAAGTCATAGTAACAGTGACAAAAACAAAAACAATAATGACAATTAAAAAAGTCGTAGCGATAATTACAATAATAGGAATCAGTTTTGTGGTATTTATATGTAAATTGCCGATCTTTAATTACTTAATTATTAAAAATGGTTTTGAATGAAGATTTATACTTTATACGAACTCAGTTGGACAACGCAAAAATCGGGGTACGGTCAATAATGCCATGTCGAGCATTAAGCTAAACTGAACCGTTTGTAATTGATTACTCTCGGTATTGTCCACATGGACTGTCGACGAACCATTTGTGATTCTATGCATCTCATTGGATAGTATTTAACCCTAATTGGCCAAATTTTATCGGCAGTTTTCTCACCGCAAAGGTCGATGCCGGCAAAAAACAAATCAGTGTTTACACAACTATTTACCAGTGCCGTGATGTTATAAATAAATATTTTTCCGTTTTATACATACCTATTATCTTGTTTTCTGTTTTATTAGAATATCTGTTATATAGTTAGTAACATAGAAATACCTTTTAAAAACTGCACAAAAAAAATTGTTGGAATTAGTGAAAAAACAAAATTTTAAGAAAAAATACGTCATGGACAAACTTTTTGGATCTTACGGTCATACAGTTTAGCGTTTGCCTCCATATTATTGTGTATTCAACCCTATTAAACTGATCTGGGCTGCTTTAAAAAACAAATTACGAAAGTGTAATCAAGCTCCTCAATTAAGCGATTCTGTTCTAACAAATATAAGAAAAGTAATTGATGAACTCGCAGAAACTGACTTATGGACAAATTGTGTTTACCACGTCAAAGAAAAAGAAAAACAATATTGTGTTTTGCCACAAATTGAACCGATAGTGATAAATACCCAAAAAGGCTCAAGTACTGATAAGTGTTTCGATAGTGACTAATGTATAGGTAATAGTGTTTCGTTTAGGGTGTTCACCTTATCACGTAAGTTAAAACAATACTTACTTAAAGTTTTTGAAAAAAATTTAAAATGAGTTTAAAAATACATGCCAATCTATGAACCCAATTAAATTTAAATAATTTAAATCCAAAACCCCTTATATTCAAAAAATAAATTGTAAAATATATACTTTATTGAGAACATTGTTAACCCAATAATTATTTAATGCAGTAAAACTAGTATTAAAATATGTGTTGTAACGCCTATGCAACAACAAAGTTCGACAAGCCGCCGGATGAAATATTGTTTTTATACTTGTCCAACTGACTTCGTAAGAACTTTACCAGACCTTTTAAATGAGGTAGGTATGACTTGATACCTAACGCCATTTGAAGAAATAAAAGTAACAATAAATATTTTCTTTTAATTATTGAAAGCATTAATAAAGTAAAAATAATAAAGGAACATATTTTACCAGATACTAATAAATTGCTATATTTTATTTAACAGCAACTCTTTAATGATTGAAAATCGTTTATATTATAAAACATTAAATTTTAAATGACCATGTAAGTAACTTATGTCGGTATATTGAAGCTTTTCCAATATACTCAAGCATTCTATAAGGTCTTCCTTAAGCAATGACTGAAGTATTCACAATAAACAATTTTTTTTAAATTAGTATTTCACGGCGAATTTAAAAAAATTAAAAAAGATGACTGGCCTGATCTAAGATCACCATCTAAAACTGCGTTTTACGGTCACCAGTCAATGTTAATCACAAAATTGGCAGACAGTACCGAGCTAATTCCCAGATCAGCGCTGATTGTGGATCAACCAGCGTTGTTTACGAGAAAATTTGAGGTTAGGAGTTTTCCACGATACTTTTTTGTTTGAATTTTGTGTTGAATACGCGAATACAGGCTATGAATCGCATTAATCCTGATATTCCTCAAGATGATGATATAAACGTAAATAATGTATGTAGGCAGAATTTAGTTAACAATTATTTTCCCAGACTTTAACGTCAAAGGTAGCGTAATTATTATAAGTCAACTTTAATTAAAATATGCACTGTAGGTATATTATGTTTATTAGTCTAATTAGTAAAAAAAATGTTAATATTTATAAAAAAAATTATTAACATTATATTACAAAATTTAAACTAGTGTGTTTATATAAAAGAAACCTCTTCCTAGTTATTTAATTTTTTTAACAGAATTTCTATTTCTAACCTTTTAATTTCCATTTCCTGAATTTCTTTCATATGCTGCGTTTCTAAATAGTGTTTTTCCACTTGTTGGTTAATTTTGTTTTGCAAATATTTTGACTTTATATTATATAAATTTAATAAAATAAAATCCCAAACAATAATATTGTTTATAATGAAAGTAACACTAACAGACGCTTTTCTCACAGGCCTCAACAGTAAAATAAAATGGGGATGAATAACAAAATTGCTACAAAGCATTATACAGTTTTATAGTAGTGTTTAGGGTTTCTAAGTACCTACCACCATGAAATAGAAATTTAAAATTTTAGGAAATGCGGGAATTCTATTAATCAACCAATCACAGATCAGTAACGTATTAAGGCGCAAGCGCGTTTTCACCTCCAGAGCTACCAACATAATATTAACAGACAAAACCACAAATCAGCTGAACTTGGTTTGATCGACCACCATACCACAGAAAATGTGTTGACTAGAGATCAAGTTTTAAACTCTAGTCTTGTGATCTATTGGTTAACTATTTACCATACAACCCACCCTTAAGAAAGTATACAAAATAAAGGAGTATTCGTACGATAACACAGACTATTGAAAGATAACGTAAAAAACCGCTGATTGACAGTTGACATTGGTTTTAGTTTACGGCTTAATTATAATGGATGTAGCAACATTTTTTATTTCTATATCTTTCGGTGATCTGATAGGGCGTAACGTTCATATGACGTACAGCACTACTAGAGGTCATATTAGTAATATAAATGCTATTGGTAAACACCGAAGCTCTAACCACTAATGGCTTGGCAACAATGCGGATGCAATCAATTTGATTTCCGTCACGTTGTCCTGTTCCAAATGTTACAGAATACACCATAATAAAGAATAAGTTGGGACTTCGAGTTGAACGGTCAACGAAGAAAGGTGTATTCAGTCTTCTCTCCCGCGAAATTTGAAGTAGTATATAGGAGCAAGTGGTGTAAACCCCGCATAGGCAAATCTACTAACAGCTGTAAGTAACTACCCATTACAGTAGTAATTCTATTTTTTACTTGATTAATACAATATTCCTTTTAACTAATAGTGTAACATAATAAATATATATATATATATATATACAGGGTTAGATGGGTGATAAAACAAGGGGGCCAGACCCCCAGTCCTTCAATAAGTGAAATAGATGTGGATATGGAATGTACAAAATTCGATTCAAGTAAATGTTAATGATATTGAAAAGTCAAAAAAAGTGGTAGAAGGTACGAGTTCTGATAATATAGTTAAAATTAAACAAATAAACGAAACATATACGTACCTAGATAAAGGACCATTTGAAATATATTTAGAGGCAAAAACCGAAAATAAAAATATAGGAAATTCTAACTATCTTGCTATTGCTCGTATGATCTACGACTTGAAATTTGAAAATATTAAAAAATACATAAAAAAGGAAAAAATCGCATTAGTGTAGAATTTAAAAATTATCTTCTTCTTCTTCTTCTTGTGGTTCCTATCCGTTACGGATGTTGGCAACCAGCATTGCAAGCCTAACTTTATTTACGGCAATGCGGAAGAGTTCGGCTGATGTTTTTCCGGTCCACTTTCTAAGGTTATGCAGCCAAGATATTCTTCTCCTTCCTGGACCTCTTCTTTCATCGATTTTTCCCTGGATGATTGTCTGGAGTAAGGAGTACTTGGAGTCGTTTCTCATGATGTGGCCCAGATATTGCAGTTTTCGGATCTTGATGGTGTTCATAATTTCTTTTTGTTTATTCATCCTTCTTAGTACCTCTTCATTAGTGATATGTTTGGTCCATGATATCCTCAGCATTCTTCGGTAGAGTCGCATTTCGAAGGCTTCTATTTTCTTGGATGTGTTTTCATTGAGTGTCCAAGATTCTGTCCCGTACAAGAGGATAGAAAAGATGTAACATCTGAGAAGTCTCATTTTTGTTTCCAGTGTAAGGTCATGGCTTCTGAAGAGTTTGCTCATTTTGTTGTAGGCGGCTGTGGCTTTGGCGATTCGTGATTTGATTTCTTGAGTTGTGTCCCAGTTCTCGTTTATACGTGTTCCCAGGTACGTGGTGTGTGGTACTCTCTCTATTGGTTGGTTATTGATGGATAACTGGATGTTGTCGATCTTGTTTTTGCTAATGACCATAATTTTAGTCTTTTGTATGTTTATGTCCAAACCATATTCCTTACTAACTCTTGCTATTCTGTTGATAAGTTGTTGCAGTGCTTGTGGGCTATCTGCGAACACGATGGTGTCGTCCGCATAAAGATGCAAATAATTTTTTAAATAATAATTTAATCAAGGACAAGGTATGATGTGTTTATCCCACATAAGAATATCTCCTCTAGAGAAATAATAAAATATATAGAAAAATCTTTTAATAACGACATGCTAAAGAATTACTCAAAAACTGAAAACAAAAATATCAAAATTTTGGAAGACAAGCGCTTCATGCGAAAGGGAAAGACACAAAAGGGTGCGCGTTATGAGGCATCTGGGTCTGGTGGGGAGGACGTGCTGATCCCGACGGGAACAGTGCGCTTTACCTTCTCAGGCACCATAATACCAAAAAATGTACTGATTTGCGGAATAGAACATAGAGTGTTACCATATATTTTGCCGGTTTTTTAATGCTGCAACTGCTTAAACTATGGGCACATTAAAAAATTATGTAAAGCCAAAATACCAAAATGCATCACATGTGGTAAAAGCCATGAAAAGGAGGAATCATGCTTTGTTCAATATATACATTGTAATAGCTATGAACATGTAAGTACAGACAAAAACTGCCCAGAATTCTTAAGGCAAAAACTCATAAGGGAAGCAATGTCTCTCGAAAACATTTCATTCTTTGAAGCGGCCGAAAAATACCCAAAAAAAGGTTATACGAAATCATTTGTACAATTCTCTGGCGAGTTTCCGTCACTGTCCATTAAAGAAATTAAGGACTCGATAACAGTTAGTGAAAGAAGACATACATACGTCCAAAATCAACAGTACAAGAGAACATATTCACAAGAAGCTAGTAAAAATCGCAAAATAGGAACTTTGAAGGCAGCAGATGAGGAAAGAAAGAAGCATAATAGCTTGCTTAACAATCAGAACGGCGGGGGCCAGAGTATACATAATAGAAAATACGACATGGTATCGGGAGAGGAAAGTGATGAAGAATTTACGGCAAACTCCCAGGACAGAGGCTACGCACGTATAGATCGTGAAATGGAGAATATGATCTAACAACTGAACAAGAATGATATGGAACATGTACTCCAGTTTATTGGTAGGCTAATAAAAAATAAAATGTATAGCTATAACACCCCTTCCTCTTCCATTACCTCCCCCCCCCCCCCAAGAATATAATAAATTGGATGTGGTGGACGACCGGGGGCAGACTGCCGATAGTCTATCACATCTAAACAAGGCAAATTTAAAAAATAAAAAGTGGAATAATTATAATAATCACCTAAAAATATTTCAATGGAATATGCACAGCCTAAAAGCTAATTATGATCAATTAAAAATATTTATAAACGAAAACAAACCAGATATCCTTTTAAATGAAACATGGCTTGTGTCACTTATTTTTTCAAAATAAAAAATTATCACATATATAGACAGGACCGATTTGATGGGTATGGCGGTATAATAACTTTAGTAAGGGAGATCTTAATGGACATGACCCCTTGTGGGGATGTTTAACTTGTAATAACAATGGAAAATATATTAAAGAAACATTAGACTTAAATGATCTCGTAATACGTAATGATGGAACACCCACTAGACTGACACTGGTGGGACAAAATCCCTCTGCTGTGGACGTAACCATTGCAACAAACGACATAGCATCAAAATGTATCTGGTCGGTACTAGATGATACTGGAGGCAGCGACCACTACCCAACAATATGCAAAATTGGCAAAGCACAGGAAGACATAGTAATTCCAGAAATGAAGAAAAACTGTAAAAAAGCAGACTGGAACTTATTCGCTAGCACTTTGAAAAAAGAATTCCAGAAATTTAAAGAAACGAATTATGGGAAATGGAATGAGATTATAGATAAAGCAGCTGATACATCAATCCCGTACCATAAAAATCAAAAATGAAGGAAAAACATACACCATGGTGGGACAATGAATGTGCAGATTTTGTAAAACTAAGACAAAAGGCCATTAAAGACTTAAAAAATGATCCCTGCGTAACTAACTTCCTAGAGTATCAAAGAATAAAAGCACTTGCTAAACGCAAACTCAAAAATAAAAAGAAAATATCGTTTAGAGAATACTGTATGGACAGTATGGAAAACAGTAAAAAGCTTCAAAGCATATTACTCTGTGAATGAGTCTAACTTCCCAACAAAAAATATATGTTTAGACATTTTACAAAATACTTCAATCTGTAATATAGATCCAAACTTTGAGTACGTATCCAATAACAACCATGCGACACCATTTTCTTTTAATGAATTTTGGCTTTGCTGCAACGGGAAAGAATATAAAGCTCCAGGAATGGATAAAATCACTTCAATGATACAAAATTTGCCATCCATAGCGCAAGGTAAGATACTCCAAATATATAATAATAGTCTGGAGACAGGAAGAGTACCAGAGGAATGGGCATACACCATTATCCTGCCATTTCTCAAGGCAGGGAAAAATCCTAATAGTAGTGATAGTTACAGACCGATCGCTCTAACGTCATGTGTTTGGAAAATTATGGAAAATATAAAAATAAGAATTAAATGGTACTTAGAAAATAACAATTTAATTCCCAAATATCAGATAGGGTTTAGAAAAGGACTAGAATGTAGGGAAGCCATTAGTACATTAGGTACATCCTCAATGCCTTTAGCAATAAAAAATTGTTACTGGCCGTATTTCTAGATTTGAAGAGTGCATATGATAAAGTTAATATTTTTATCCTATATAAAATATTGAGTAGATGGGGTCTCTCCATACGCTAACTGGATTTTTAATCTACTAAGTAATAGAATTATATATATAAAAGATATTAACAATGAGTTAAGTGGTCCTAAAATAATCAATAGCGGCCTTGCCCAAGGCTCACCACTCAGCCCCATACTTTTTAATATATATGCCAAATTACAACATAATAACATACCCAACAAATTCAAACAGTATGCGGATGATCTAGTTATATTTACAGAAGGAGAGGTACTGGAAGAAGTTATTGAAGACATGAACAAGTACCTCAATAGAATCTCCCAGTGGCTTATTGGACACAACCTAGAGATTTCAACAGGAAAATCAAAGGCAATCTTGTTTAATAACAGCAAGAGAAAAATTTATTAAAATAAAAACTAATACAATAGATTTTAAAGAGAATGTAACATACCTTGGAGTTATACTTAATAATAAATTAAACTGGACTAACCATGTACAAAATATTGAAAACAGAACGCAAATGGGTTTAAACATTATGGGATCTTTAAGTGGCACATGGCGGGGAGCTGATCCAGTAACACTGTTAATTATATATAAAGGAATTATTAGATCTCACCTAGATCACGCTTGTTACAACCTCAAACCCTGTAATAAAAACACATTAAGTTCACTAGATAAAATACAGTATAAAAGCCTCAGACTAGTGCTGGGTGCAATGAAATCAACCCCAACAAACTGCCTGCTATCAGAATGTGGAGAATTATCATTAGAATTTCGTAGAAAAATCTTAGCTAAACATTGTCTCAGATTTAAATAGCCCCCTTTACGATATTCTGGAAGAGGTTGGTGATAAATGTGAACAGAAAAAAGATTATTGGAAGTCAAGAGAAGCACTTTACCTCATAAAAGCAAGAAAATCATGCCAACCAATCATCAAAAATATGTATAAATCTACCATCAAGCCATGTTTCCAGATAGACTTAAATGACCAGATAGGTAAAATCAAAACTATTTACACCAACACACATAAATCTAATGTTTACAATAATCAACTCTTCATAAAAGACTATGCTGAAAAATTTAAGGCACACTTGTGGGTGTATACGGATGGGTCACTAGACCCTATTAATTCACAAGTAGGAATGGGGGTGTATATTCCATTGAAAGATTTTAGGTTTTCAAGTAGACTACATAATTTTACACAAATTTGCTCTGCGGAAATTTTAGCTATACATAAAGCAGTGTCAGTATGTGTGCAAAAAATTTCAGAAAGGTAGTAATCTTCTCAGATTCACAGAGCGCCATTATGAAAATCAGTAAACAGACAGTAATAATTACAATGCATTAGTAACTAAAAGATTAATCTTAGATTCATTAAATGCCGGGTTTGATATTACTTTGGCCTGGGTCGCAGGACATTCAGGTATCAAAGGAAATATGGTAGCAGATACGCTGGCAGATGTGGGCAGATCTTTAAATATTCCAGCCAACATAAGCATAGATAGAATGGATTTCTTTCCATATTTCAAAAAACAATTGCTAAAACAGCACAGTGATGTATGAAGAACTTCATTTTGCCACAGGGGTAAACAATACTTCCATTACCAAACTTTCCCCAATAAGCCCTGGTTTACTTCAATAGCAAACATTAACAGACAACAAACCACCATTATTAATAGACTAAAAACAGGTCATGGCATCTGTCCAGAATATCTCTTTAAAATAGGGCACAAAGATGACCCTTGGTGTGAATGGGGTCAAATAGGTAACATGCTACATATTCTATTTGAATGCCCTATAAATAAAACCAACAATTTTGACTTGTACTAAGATTTAATTAAACTAAATTGTCCTGCACCTATTTCACTTAGAGAGATAGTAAACAATATCAGGTTTGAAACTATGCAATTGTTAATGAAATTTTTCAAAACTTTCAAAACATTCAAAATAAAGTTTAAAAAAAAAATAAATAACCTTGTAGATATATACCACCAATAGAGCTTAATTAAATAACATTACAAATAAAGCAAAGTAAGTATAAATTAATAAAAAAAAAAAGGAACAAAATAGAATTACACATCCTTTTCAATTCCATAATCCCTATGACACTTGTGTCCATTCAATCTCTTCTTTTTTCTGAAATTCATAGTACCCATCCCTGGATCCTAAGCAAGAAGAGCTTGCGTACCTTTATTGTGTTGTCTACTAATATGTAGCCTACAAGAGGGAAAAAAGGGAAAGTGGACCATTTCCAGACGCCTATGACAGCATTCCCATAAAAGTAAAATTGGAAAATATACCTGCGCTGGCCAAATGCTGTAAAGGTGGAGGCCATAAAATTAAGAGAGAGAGAGAGAGAGAAGAATAAGTTGGTGTATAGTGTATGCTGTGCAAATGTCTCTTTCCATGAGTTGAGTTTATGACAAACAAAATGTCTACGCATAGTTATAAGATGTTTTGTTTGAAATTAAAAAAATATAAAAAATGAATGTTTTACTTGAATTTGTGTTTAATATTAAGTTCAAGATGGAGTTTAATATAATTATACATATATATTTTGGATAATGAACTATGTAACAGCATTTTGTATTTCAATTATCTAGTAGCTCCAAAATGCTAAAAAGACTATACAAATATGTAACCTAAAACCTAACAGGGGTAAGTTAACATTTTAGATTTTCACTTAATTCACAATACACAAGAATTTAATACCTGTCGAGTGTCGAGTCAGTTTATTTAAAATTGGATTATTTAAATAGTTAACTAGAAAAAAATCTCAAAAGATCCGCGTGCATTGTTTTAAGTACATTCTGATCTACAAATTAAAGCCCTATTTATCCCCATTATATGTTTTTTGTTTAAGTAATAATTGTAGCAAAACAATATTAAAAAAATTTATTGTCGTTTCTCAAAAAAGTAACTGATTTGGAACCCAATTTTTTTCTCTGCCTATTCAAGTACTTTTATAAAATTTCAATCGCCAGGAAATAACCTCTTAAAAATGTAATTTTTCAACTGCATGTAATATCTTTGATGGGGAACCAGATAAAAATCTAAAAAAGTTCATAACAGTCTGTATGGTATCAAACTTCAATAAACATTTCAACTTTAATTTTAAGTAGGTACAACAAAGAAATGGTGTAAAAAGTAAAAATGTTATTATAAATAATATATATTATATTAATATAAAAAATATATTATAAATGTGATATACATAAAACAATGTTTTATATTTTTAATAGCTAAAAGTTCATTTAACAGCATTGACATTTCATTACAAAGTTTGGGGGTGATTTAAAAAGTGTGGTCAGTCACAATGTTTAATTCCAGGAGATTCAGCTTCATTATTACACTTTTGATTATTATCTAGACAGGGTCCTTTTCACTTTTTTGTAGAATGATGTTCTTGCTTTTATGACAGGTTTCATTAGTAAAAATTCCTAAAGAGCATGACACTCCCATTTGGATAAAAAGTCAAACAAACACCTGTACACATAAAGAGAACAGAGCAAACTTTAATTATATTGGTGCAGGAAAAAAAACACAGTGCAGACACAGACCTGCAAGGTGATGTATCAAACCTGTTTAAACCTAAACCCATTTATCTTCTTTGGCTGCCATCTTCTATCGGAGGTTGGATATCATATATTTTTTTTGCCGCCACTCTGAAAAGTTCTAGCTACAGTTAAACCAATCCCTTAAATTTCTCAACTATGAAATTCTCATTCTACCAATGCTTCTTCCCTTTATCTTTCCTTGCATAACTAGTCTAAGCATCTAACCATTTAACACTTATTCACTTGTGAGATCAAAGCTAGAATATGCATCAGTTATCTGGAACCCATATTATCAAGTGCATATTTATAAACTGGTGGCAATCCAAAGACGCTTTCTCAAATACCTAAGTTTTAAAGTAGATCGGACTTATCCACCAATTGGCATGGCACACGAGAGTTTACTGTCAAAAAAAGCTTTCACTCTGGATAGAAGACGAGAATGTTCTAGTGTCATTGTGCTACACAAAATAATTAACAATGAAATAAAATGTCAATGCTTAGATAAACTTAAAATTCCCCGTCAGGCATCTCGATACACCTACTCATTCTACACCACGAACAAATATACTTAAAAACTCTCCTGTTTTTTCTATGTGTAGCAACTATAACCTAATAAATGACCAGCTTAATATATTCTATTGTAATGTGAGGCAAATTAAGAGCTATTATTATCAGCAGTAATATTGTTGTGTTAGTCTTAAGGTTTCTACTAATGTTAGTCTGATTATGTAAATTGTGTATTATTCTTAAACTTTTATTGTTAGTACTATTGTGCAAATGTTTACTTTGTTCCTGTTCTGTAATTGGAAATATTTTTTCTGTAGAGCAGTGAAAATAAATAAATAAATAAATCTCGTACCGCTTATATGTCATAGATATTGTAACTTTCTTGCTTTTATGGTGTTAATTACTGCATATTCTTTACCCATTACTCGAAGTATTTACATGTTTGTTTTTCTTCCTGTCCATGATATCCTGAGCATTCTTCTATAACACCACATTTCGAACGACTGCAGTATGTTTATGTGTTCTTGTTTAAGTGTCCAGCTATCCAGTCCATAATATAGTATCCAAAACACATAGCACCTTAATGTTCTCACTCTTAGTTCTATTGTACGGTCTCTGGAACAGAGGATTGTTTTCTGTTTTACAAACGAATTTTTTGCTGTTTCTATTCTAGTTCTTAATTCTGTTGTTTGGTCATTATTTTATTTAATCTAGGTGCCCAGGTATTTGTATTTTTGAACTCTTTCTATTTGTTGATCTAGTAAATTTATGTTTGATTGTATGTTTGGCTTCTTTGTTATTACCATATTTTTAGTATTTTTCATGTTTATTTTTAATCCATACTGTTGACAAAATGTACTGGTTCTATTTAATAGTCTTTAAAGTTCTTCCACAGAGCTTGCCATAATCACTGAGTCATCCGCAAATCTTTTCCGTTTATTATTATTCCTTCCTCCTCAGATAGTAGTGCCTCTTCAAAAATTGATTCACTTTATACATTGAAAAACAGGGGAGACATAACATCCCTGTCTCACTCCTCTCCTTGTTTTTATTTCTGGGCTTTGTTCATTGTCAACTATTATTTGTGTATGTTGATTCCAGTAAAGATTTGTTATTATTCTTAAATCTCTGTTGTCTATGTTTTTGTTCTGATATTTTTGACTAGTTTTTCGTGTCTTACTTTATCGAAGGCTTTTTCAAAGTCAACGTAACATACATGCATATCCAGATTCATGTCTAGACAACTATGTGCTAACACATTCAGTGCAAACAACGCCTCTCCGGTACCTAGTCCGTTTTTGAACCCAATTTGACTGTCATCATCATCATTTGAGTGCATGACTTATTAAGGATATTGTTCTGTATTCACAACAGTCTTTAGCATTTGTGGTTTTTGGGATTTAGCAGAAGGTGGAAAGTAACCATTATTCTGGTGTATGTCCAGTTTTGTATACTTCGTTAAATGAATCTAGTAGTATATCCAAGGTATCATTCATGCTTTCCCATTTTTGCTGTGTGTTAGGGCTGTTTATAGAGAATTGCTATTCAATGGCATCATTAACTTACTAACAAATATCTATCATAGTGTGAATTCTGTGTGTTAAGATGATTTATTAAAGAAGGAGAGACCTGTCTAGTCTCCACATTATTTCCAACCATACCTTTACCTCTTCAACATGATTTCATGTTCCCACTTATGAATATTTATGCCAACTTCTTTGTTTATTGTCAAGCATAATTCATCACTAAATATATATTTTTATTTTTTAAATTTAATCATATTCTTGTAGTCTTTTTAGCATGCATTTTTATTTGTTTGTAATATGTACTCTTTAAACTAGTAAGTAGTATGTTAAATATTTAGCAGGTTTTAATTTTGAATTCAGAACATAATTATAATAATTCAGAACTAACTTTGTATTTAAAGTACAAACATACATATATTCATGCCTTTTTCCCATAGGGGTAGGCAGAGACCACTTCTTTCCACTTGCTACGGTTCTTACAAACATCTTTTGCTTCCTCTACTTTAATTAGTGCTCTCATGCATGCTCGTCGGTTGTTGGTACTCTTGACCTGGCCTTTCTTCAAAACAATGTTGATCTGATCGAGATATGTTCGCCGAGGTCGACCTCTACCGACTTGTCCATTCACACTCGCCTTATAAATTTGTTTCGTCAATCTTCCTTCGTCCATCCTTTCGACAATCTTCCTTCGTCCATCCTTTCGACAATCTTCCTTCGTCCATCCTTTCGACGTGTCCAAGCCATCTTAGCATTCCTTTATCTATCTATGTAACCACATCTTTTACACCACAGTGTTCTCTTATCTCACTATTTTTTACTTTATCATACAGAGTCACTCCGGCGATACTTCTCAGACTACTCATCTCCGCAGCATTAACCCAACATTCACTACCATACATAAGTGTAGGAACCAACACACCTCTATGCACAGCCAGTCGTGCCTTTTTTGACACTTTCTGGCTGTTCATAAAGCTAAAGTACGATAATTTAAAATTGTTTATAACACATCCTAAATGCTTATAATAAAGTACTTATTATTTTGTATTAAAGAAAAATGAAAATAAGATTAATGCTGCGGAGATGAGGAGTTTGAGTGACTCGGTTAGATAAAGTGAAGAATAGTGGGATAAGGGAATGCTGTGGTGTGAAAGAAGATGTGGTTACAAAGATAGATAAAGGAATGCTTAGATTGTTTTGACACGTAGAAAGGATGGATGAAGGAAGATTGACAAAGCAGATTTATAAGAGTACCAACAATCGACGAGCATGTATGAGAGCACTGATAAAAGTATAAGAAGGGAAAGATGTGTGTGAGAATCGTAGCAAGTAAAAGGAAGTGGTATCTTCTTATCCCTATGCAAAAAAGGTGTGACTGTTTCTATAAAAATATGGTTCTTGGTTTTAAATACTTTCCAAAAAATTTGATACTCTTCATTGCATATGTAAATGTGAATTGTCTGTTTCACAATTTTTTTATACCTACTGCCAATTAAATCCCAAATTAGGTTTAATACCATACAGATCATTTGTGTGCAATTTTCAGGTGTCTATCTGGTTTCTTAACAAATATATTGCAGCTGAAAATTAAAAAAAAAGTTAAAAATGTTAAAAAACAATTATTCTCTTTTATTTATGTATCTGTACAGAAAAAATTGAGGTTTAGAATTTGTTACTTTTATAAAAAACTACACTTTAAAAATTGAAATTTGTTAATTGATCTTGGCTACAATATTACTTTAAAAATAAATTGTATATTTAAAAAGGATAACGACAGTAAAATATAATTTTAATTGTTAACTTGGTAGGTCTTAGGTCAGAATGTTTAATTAAACCAAGTGTTAAATAATCCACTTTTTAAACAGAACAAAAAAATAGATAATTACTTATATCTACAATTTCTTTTATTTTTCATTTTTTTCCTATTAGATTTAAATATGAGGTAGTTAAATTTTCAATCCCACATTTTTTTTAATTATTTTACTCCATGCTTCGTTATTCTCATCATTTAATTTAACAGTCTTTTTTCGATATCCTTTGTTGTACAATAATACTGACTGAATTAAAATCGATGATATGGAGGGATGATTTACAATGTTCTGCAAGGCTGTGGGTTTTTTATTATTTTTTTGTATTTTAAGTGAGTTGTGTATGTTTTTGTAGTCCCTATTAAGTTAAGGCATTCTTTTTTTTAAGTACCATAATGTTTACTTTGTCATGAACTTTTTCATCCATACATACATACATATAGTTACGCATTTTTCCTTAGGGGTAGGCAGAGACCACTTCTTTTAACTTGCTGTTTATTACACACGTCTTTCGCTTCTGCTTTTATTAGCATTTTCATACATGCTCGTCGTCTGCTGGTGCTTTTGGCCTGGCCTTTTTTTAAAACAATCGATGTGATCTAGATAAGTTCGCCAAGGTCGCTCTCTACTGACTTGCCCATTCACTCTCGCCTTAAAAATCTGTTTCGTAAATTTTCTTTCATTCATCCTCTCTACATGTCTAAACCATCAAAGCATTCCTTTATCTATCTTTGTTACCATATCTTTCACACCACAGCGTTCCCTTATCTCACTATTCTTCACTTTATCTATCAGAGTCACTGTGGCTATACTTTTTAGACTACTTTCTATGTAAGTATTTATCATTGGTTTTGTTCTGTATACTATCTGAGATGTTCCCTCATTAACAATTATTATTTTTAATGAATAACTGTTGTTTTTAAACTACCAAAACATTAGGGAATGCACCTACAAAAATGAATTTTTCTGAGAGCTACAAATTATTTTCTTCTGCACCATTTAGTCAGACATATTGCTTATCAGTATAAAAAGATTAAGATTCTTTATAAATACATTCAAAAAAACCAATAAGAAGCTAAATGGTTATAATTAAACTAATCATTCAACCGGTCTTAATAAGAGGTTAAAAATTAATCCAAACTAACATTTTTTGGTTTAAGAAATTGACTAAATTAATGGATTGTTCAATAATTGACTAAAAGTAAAGTTATTTGCCCCATATCATTTCTAAAAATTAGGAATACATTTTAAAATTATTTTCATATACATTAAATAAGTTAAAGTTGTGCTTATTTAAATGAAACGTCTTGTATATTACTTCATTTTTAGTTGTTATAAAAATAAAGACAACTTTCATAAAGGTTTATCATGATTTAACGTAAAGGTTTTTGAGATTGTTCAAATTTTGAATGTAGTCATATTTTTGAAGTTTATGGTCGTTTAATTTTTTCATATCAAATTCAATTTGGAGACTTGTGAAGGTTTAACTCTTGTGTAATGTTTGAAAAATGGTTACCATATTTTTATTAAAGGCATGTGCACTACATCCTGTGTATGAATTTCCTAAGTGGGGCCATCCGGCCTTGATCATTTCGTCCCCCTGGTCGTCATCAGTCTGGACATCAGTCTCCGAATTACCGACCTTGCACATAATTATTATGCGTTAATCTAAACACTTCTCTCGTTCAAAGATTCGTTAAAGGACGACTTTTCCCTCCAACTTATCTTATTTGATTACCCTTATAAAATGGGGCAACTATTCAATATTTAGTGAATGTATTTAATTACTGTAAGTACTTTTTACGTTTATCTTTTTGCATATATTTTCGCTATTCTGGTTTGGCGTACATTGTTGTCAAGCTTCCTATTTGAATTCCTTCATTACCACAGTCACGCTCGTCATTTTTGTTAACTTTCGTCTCTCGTGAGAAAACATTTTTGTATTATAATTTTAGTGCAATTTAACTGTTAGCTTTCGGGATAGTTGATTTATTGTGTTTTGTGATAGTGTCTCATAGATTGTGTGCATATAATCTATGGACAAGGGTATTTTTTCTTAGCCTTTTACTTGTAACGCTACTTTACATGTAATAAAAGGTGTTCTTCTTCTTCTTCTTTGATTAGATCTGTCGAGAGTAAATTTGCGGTGTAAAGAGGGAAGTAAAAATCCCGAGCGAAGGGGGCGGAGACCAATGACAAACAAAAAAAGGTTAGCACTATTTGCGCCTCCCTCCAACTTATTATCGAGTAACTTTCGTAGTAAATTTGGCCTTGCCGGGTCTGCTGCCGTCGTCGTCGGCCGTTGGAATTCTCAGAATAGGCCTGTATAAACAAAAAAATGTCCATAAGAATATTAAAAATAAAATGAGTATCCTTTTTGTCGTAATGAATATTTCGCGTATGATGAATATGGATATGGGTAGGTAGTTAATAAAAAATAGATACACATAGAAAAAATAAACGCTGCAAAAATGGAAAAACTCTATTGAAAATTTTCATACAACAAAATATTTAGAAATACTCTTCTTCGATAGGTATGAAGAAATGACATTTTTCAAGGTATTCAGTAATATTCAGTATGCTCACTGAACTTGAAAACTCGAAAACTCACAGGATATATTTGAAAACAAAATATATACATAACAATCTAATTGTACAGAAATACCTCAAATCAATCTCTTATTTCCATATTTCTCTCGTATCTACTGTCAACTATTTCAGGCAGCAAATATTTCATATAAAAATCTACTAATTTTGATTCCATCTTATTTTGCCAAAATGTATCATTACGATAAATTTTTTCAATTTTTAGACCTTTATATGTCCATACCGCGAAATAACAAAATTCAAAGCCAGTTACATGCAACTGGCCTTGAACTAGGTAATACCAGTTATGGTTTTTATTGAACTCCCTATTTTTCCTCCAACACTTTATAAGCCCTTTAGCGATGCCTTCATCTGGTGTCATATCTCGTGCAGAATAAGGACACTTAACTTCTACAATAACTTGGTTCCTTCGATAACTCCATCAGGACTTGCAGCAATAAAGTCGATGTACTGATCGATGAATAAACCGCATTTAGAAATTTGAACTCCCAGGTGTTTCTCTAATTGCTTAATAGCATTTTTTTCATTTTCCTCGCCATGTTTCAAAGATTTGGCAAATATTTTCTTTGGATATAGTATTGATTTAATTAAATTTTTTCTTGAAGATCCGGGTTTTTTCTTACAAATTTCAGCAAATTTCGAAACTGTGACTCTTTTTCTTCTTTCATTTTTCCACATTTCCGAATCTAACTGATTTCTCGTTATCTTTTCTATATTTATCTTTTCTGTCACAGTCAACTGTAATCCTTCCAAATATTCGGATATTGCCTGCTGTAATTTATAACCTTCGAGTTCTGGTTTTTCGCAACGCGTTCCATATGACTGGTGATTTTTCTCTTTGAGGATTGGAATATTCATTCCGTTTCTTAAATAGTCTCAATTTATTTTTATTTATTCTTTTTCTATTCTTGTAACCTTCATAGTTTTGTATATAATAGCCAACTTTTACAGCACCAATTTTTTTTTTTCAAAATTGCCAAAGGAATTTTGGTATTGTGGCTTACCACTGACGCAAAACATCGAGACTGGAAAGAACGTCTGAGAACATAGTTAATTCTCTTCCCTCCAGTGTGTTTTGCAATAATCCCGTTGAATTGCTCTACCGAATTATTATTTTCATCTAATATCAAGCTTGTAGAATGATTGGAAATATACCTCACATGACCCATCATTTTATCATATAATTCTGCAAACATAAAATATGCAATTAAAAATATGAAAATTAATAATCAGATGATTATAGTCATTAAAAAATAAATGAAAATATGTACAAACATAAATATTTATTTCAACATATATACCACCCTTTATATATATCTAACAGAATAATTCTTTTAAATGAAACTTACGTGTTAATTTCATATCTGCAATCATATCACGGGTATGTGAACTTTCAGCTACACTTTGTTTTTGGCAAAAGTTTGTTTGTTTGTTTGTTTTTGGCAATGTAAATGTTGACCTAATATGTGAAAAGGGCTGTTCAATATATCTTTCCGTAGTTTCTCACATTTTTCCTCCATAGTGCCACCTTCGTTTTTTCTGTATTTGATGGCTTCTGTGATGGCATAGCGGAATCTTAGTAGGTTTTTCTGAAAAATATTGAAAACTTTAATTTCCCTATTGAGTCCAAAAAAAGGCTTGGATTAAAAATTGGTGCAGACATTTCAGAAAATTCATGAAAATAGATTACTGTGATTCATCTTTTATTACACATACCTTTATTTCTTTTCTTAGTACCAAAGGACCAGCGTTGGTGTCTTTTCCTAAATCTCTCATTTTATTGATATAATTTCTCAATAAGTGATTCCGACACTCGATCTTCTCAACTTTTACTTGGTAGTCTTTGTAGGGATTACTATCCAGTATTTTTTTGTAGCAACTACTATCGCCGTCAGCAACCATCCCCTTATAGATTAATCCATGCAAATCCATGCTCTGCATGAATCCTTCACAGATTATGGCAGATTCCATTGCTGATGCTGATCCTTCCCAATTTTTATAGCATGTGTGTGATGGTGTGGCTATGGGATAGCGCTTACACATGAGACAGAATTTATTTTTAACCGCCAGATATAATACTTTTTTTGTTCTATATCCTACAATCGCTGCTGCTTCACTCAACGAGTTATAATTGTGGCGGTATGATCTTTTGGCCCACACCCCATCACACACAACTGTTATAAATGGAATTCCATTAGGAGTTAGGTCACCATTCTCAATTGCTAAAGCCTTTTCCTCTTCAGCGGCTTTAGTCATCTCATCCAAGGCAGATGATTCCCAATAATTGCCCAAACTATCTTGGTATCTGGTATATGCTTTGCCAGACATAACTGGAATATCCAACAATGCTCCAATCTGACTAAGGTGTTCAGAGCCAGTACTCATTACACCCAATACTTTTTTTTCTGCACAGTTGATATGGAATGTTGGGTTGGACACATGGAACATTGAAAATGGATGTTGGATGCCGTACCCCGTTTGGTTTCTCCAACAATTACAAGATTATCCAAATTACATCCCAAATGAGGGGCATGATTAGCTACCCGTTTCAAGGAATCAATGAAATGTTGAATATCTATCAATCTTCTTCCCTCGAGTTCATATCCATTCATCATCTGGTGTGTATTATTTGGGAATTTCACAACATTTTCTTCATTCAAGTTGTTGGTTCCATCACCATTGACAAGTTCTACTTCACCTTCCATCTCGCCTTCCATATTAAAATAATTCAGGTTCGCATTGTTTGTGCCATCACTTGGGGTAGTTGCCGAGCATTCAGTTTTATGGATATTGTTGATGTCAATATCATACAGATTCTTGAGATAGGATTTTTGGTTCGAAATATCTAAATATTCTCCATTTTTCGATTGTAACTTGCCTAACACTGACGGAGTTTCTTTCCTGTGTAAATTATTCAAACGAAAACACCATCCATAATAATATCAGCAAAGTCTAATCCACTATCAAAACAATCAGAAGTGCTTAAAGTTTCGTTAATAGATGATTTAGGATCTGAAAATTCATAATTTTCGCCTAATGAACTTTGTGATAGATTATCCATATCCGTTATATGATCTTGAGGTTCTCCAGAATTAAACACAGAGTGATGATCATATGAGTCCCGTTCATCTGATGTAAAGGAGTTTATTGAGGTAGGAATAGGCTGAAAATAAATTTGACGTAAAAGATTAATCTTCAATAAGTAGCAATATCGATTCAAATTATTTTTTAGGAAAGCATTCCGAAAATTCGAAACAGTTATTGTAATAAGTATCTGGTTATGGAATATTCATCATTATCAAGTCATCAAGCTCCCATAAAAAGAACTATACCCAGATAACACCGACCATCGGCCCGGCATTTGTATCGCACATGTCTACCGGCAGTTCATGTTCCGGTCAGGCAAATAATACTTTTCCAGCATCGAGGTGTCCAGGCGGCCGCCAGCCGGCCGTGATACACTCTCCCGGCGATTGAAAGTGCCTTGGAAGTGCTCTAACGGCAACAGATTTTAGTGCATGATTGATGCAGGTCAACTGCCTCTTATGGAGGTGTGCTGATTGCACTGCTTCTTAAGCACTCCTGATGCACTATTTTGAAGTACTTTAATTTTCCATAGTCGGCCGTTATCGGTGTTATCTGGGTATTCACTCTTATAAAACACTTCCTAGTAGATTGGTATGAATAACTTATTTTATGTTAAAATGTTAAAATATTGGCTTTTTCGATTCTTTTTTTTAGCTACAGATATTTACCAATACCCATTTAAAAATATTTACTTGCCCTATTTAATCTCAAAATCCTTTTTTTTACTGATAATTTCTTCACAGAAAGTCTTTTACGATGTTTATCGCCTGTTCGATAATTTAAATTCTACATGCTTGATTACAATATCACAAGTTCACAAACTAACAAGTGTCACCATCTGAATGCAATCGCAAACTAATTACCTTTCTGTCGTCTGTTATACATGCATATCTGGCAGGCTCTTTGTGCATCACCCTTGCCGTCGCCGTTTACGTTTTTATCACCTAATTAGTCTTATTCGAAAATGCAATAAATCCCTTTCGCAACTTCTAATGACATCATCACACGTGCTAAAATTTTTGGAATAGCTTCAGTGCTATTTTTGATTTTTATAAATGAAATTACGATTCATTCAATAATTCATAGTATCTATGTAAAAGTGCGAGGGCGCTGGAATCAGTCATAAAAATTGCTCCGTAATTGTGTCTGCAGGTGTTTAGCATCATTTTTGACCTAGTAGTTAATGATGGATTGCGATAATTTTTTTTTCAATAAAGACAACTGTATAATTGAGGCATCTCTCGAAGTACTTTTTCGAAATACGATATATCTTGTGAGATAAAAAAATAGTGAATATGGCCGATATTTCGTACTATTTTTTCTAGTTTTTTTTTCAAAAAATAAAAAAAGTACTCTGAGAGATTTTTTTCAGCGAGGTCCGAGTAATATGATTTTTGCCATTCCTTGTTTTACAAAGTTTTACTATCAATCCCAAATAAGGTTAAACCCCTTTTAATTGTTTTTTATATTTCTTTTATTTATTATGTTAGGGTCACTCCTGTCAATGGGTGACAAGATCCATTGTCGCATCATCGGTGGTCCTTTCTCCTCAAACTCCAGGAACCGCTAAAAATTATGGAGGTAAGCAATTTGATTGCAATACTTTCATCTCCACCCTTCTATCTACTTACTGCATCCCCTTTAATACAAAAATAACACAGTTGAATGTAATTATGTTAACTTATGTTTTTTAATTTGTGAATTGTCCATCTGCTTTTGATGAAATTTTAGAAGATCTTAAAAAAAATGTATGTTTGTTTGTTTTTAGGTACAAAGAAATCTGCAATGAAGCCACTGCCTATTTTTAATGGTTAACGATCCAACAATTTTGCAGGAATAATTGATCCTGTGTGTAAATAGCAACAATTCTTCAGAAGCTGGATATACTAAAAAACAATTGATAGTTCATTTGTTACAACTAGAACACTGAAAAAAGTATGTTAATGCATCACAAATATTTTTAACTCGTCACAATCTTTGGAGCTGAGAATTAAAAGAGCCAATATCCGTTGTGGTTTTGAAATATTGATGTTTAATTAATTTAAGAGAACTGCTTTTGAAGCGGGTGAATATTTGTCTGTTTAAAAGAGTACAGGGTGTTTAAATTTTATGTTTTTTTCTATAACATATTTGTAAGAACTTATGATTAAAATGTTACAAACTAAAATTAATACAGCAATTTTAAAGAAAATAATATATTTAAACTAAAATACTAAAACTAAGTTACTTCAAAATTTGGTACGTTCAATAATCCAATAGTTAATTTAAGAGGTTAGTTGGAATTTGAATCAGCGTATAAAAAAAACAAAAGTTTTTTGCCAACGATTTGAATTTTATTAAATTCTCCATCAGGGCTTAAAAGGTAGTTTTTTCCTTGTTAAAATTTAAAAATTTTAAAATACCTGCTCCATACTAATCTCACTGTGGGAGTGAGATTATGGACATGTACAATTTTCGTTTCATCTCGAAGCTGGTTTAAATATAAAAGAAACGGACAAGACCTGATGTTAAAGAAGAATGAAAGCCAAAACCAAAATAATTAATTTCACATTCAATCTTACCATCTGCTTAAATATTTTGCACATCCTTACAAGTAATAATTCTCCCAGTTCAGCGGAATTATACTTACTTACTCCGTAGCTCTACAACCCTTCGTGGGTTTTGGCTGACTGTGTAATTAGTCTCCAAGCTTCTCAGTCCATCATAAGGTCGTTTATTTCATAGCCCCATGGTCCTAGGATCGCTTTCGATGTTATTTCTCCATCTTGTCCGTGGTCTTCCAGGGGGTCTTCAGCCTCTTGGGTTGGATTGCTAGACTTTCACCCATCTATCTTCCAGTTGCCTTTGGATGTCACCTGCCCATTGTAGTCTCTGGGATTTGTTTTCTTGCACAATATCAGTCTGTGCCAGCTCCGTTTATTCTGACACAAGCAGTGGAATCCTCGTAAAGTGATTTCAGTGCTCGTATTAAATTACCGCTCACCCCATACATAGGCAATGTCGACCACAATTCACTCCTCACTACTCTGTCATATGCCTTTTTCAAGTCTATAAAAGCGCAATAGACCTTCTGATTTATAGCTAATATTAACATAATTATACAATTTTAATCTGTTTTAAATCATGTATGTCGATATTTTATGGATATCTTCTTGTGCTAACTTGACGATCAAGCACTAAAGATGACCTTCTAGGTTAAATGCTAGGTTAAAATTAAATAAATTATTTTCCTGAATTCAAAAGATATTTAATTGGTTATTCTACGTGCACACAGCTTCCCTTTCACAAAAACAAATTAGACACTTAAAATGAACTTATATTTCCAAGAAGATTGTCTCAAATTGAAATGTGACCATATAGGACATATTAGGGTATAAAAATATTAATTACTTTTTCAGACTAAAACGACACATATAGAAATATCACCATTTTGCGTGAATATGTTATAATAGTCACTTTTTGCATTACGATATTTTTACTGTAAAAAGGGAAACAAAATGTGGCAGTATCAGGCAAAATACATGCTTTGCTTTAATTAAAATACACTTAATAAAATACTATTTCTCATGTATTTAAAATACGAAATACAAAATATAGTATTTTAATTATTTTCACATAAAATACAAATTACAAAATACAGCCAGATATTAGGTTATGTAAATAGAATAGAACTAATCCAGCCCAGCCTGTTAAACAGTAGAAGAAGAATTTTCTTTCATGAACACTAGATTTTTAAATGTACTATCAGACACCATCTGTATACCGTTTGGAGGCTTTTTTCTAAAAGAGTTTTTTCATCTGTTTCTAAGCGTTTTTTAAATTATTGTTGTCGGTTGTTTCTTACTTTCCTCATCACATTTAATTTTAGCCTTTTGGTTAGGAAATCCTAAATAGGAATGCATTTGTCTATGTCAAATGTCAGTCAGTAGTTCTGGATTTTAAATAAGTCTTTCGCGGTAAATGAAATTTCCTAACTAGTAATTAACTGGGCAGGCGTTCATAATCGGTTTAAAAAGTGACCCGCGAACGAAGTTAATATTTCAGTTACTGTCTTAAATCAAAAGCGATAAAAATAATATTGTGGTATCCCTTTTAATTCTCTGTTCCAGGTATATGAGCTTAAAGAGTTTATAATTTGCTTGTTTTACTAAATAAATTTTCATATTAGCAATGAATTTGATAGGTTATCTGACGATTTCTAAAACAATATTAAACTCTTCTGGAAGTCCATAAGAACAGCCAGATGTAAAAATACTACCTCGCAACTGGAAAGAATCAGAAACCAAGATGGTACTATGGTAAAAGGAGAGGAATGCGTATTAAAGAGATAAAAGGAATACTTCGAAAGTTTATTTGAGAAAGAGTATACACAAGTACACGCCCCATTCGGAGACATGAATGAAAGTTGCAATGAAAGTGAAATTAGTACGACAGAAATTTTGGAAGTGTTGAACATTATAAAATTGAGTAAAGCTGCTGGATACGACAGGATAACAGTTGAAATGCTGAAGGCTGGACAAAACGTGGATTATAAATTTTTTTTAAATATCTATTCGAAAATACCTTAAAAATAAAATTTACTACGGTTCTTACACATACCTTTTGCTTCCTCTACTTTCATCAGGGTTCTCATGCATGCTCGTCGGTTGTTGGTACCCTTGACCTGGCCTTTCTTCAAAACAATGTTGATCTGATCGAGATATGTTCGTCGAGGTCGACCCCTACCGACTTGTCCATTCACACTCGCCTTATAAATTTGTTTCGTCAATCTTCCTTAATCCATCCTTTCTACGTGTCCAAACCATCTAAGCATTCCTTTATCTATCTTTGTAACCACATCTTATTTTACACCACATCGTTCTCTTATCTTACTATTCTTTACTTTATCCAACCGAGTCACTCCGGCTATACTTCTCAGATTTCTCATCTCCACAGCATTAATCCTATTTTCATGCTTCTTCTGACAAATCTGACATTCACTACCATACACAAGTGTAGGAACCAACACACCTCTATGCACAGTCAGACGTGCCTTTTTTTGACACTTTCTAGCTGTTCATAAAGCTATGCAGTGCCCCATTCATCTGTTTTCCTGCCAACACCCTTCGCTCAATGTCACGGTCGTACTTTTTATCTCTCGTAAACTTTGAACCCAAGTACACAAATTCATTTACTTGTTCCACTCTTTTTCCCTCAATCGAAACTTCACAGTTTGTCATGCTTTCTTCTTTTTCGAAAACCATTACTTTCGTTTTGCTTACATTAATAAACATAACCGATATTATCGATGTGTCAACGTAAAATATTGTCATATCTCATATCTATTCATTGCAATGTAAAAATTTAAAACCATAATTTATCACAATTTTCATATCATAACGCAGGACTGAACGATCTCGGTACTGGAAGCAAAAAAGAACCCACGGCGTGCATTGCGATGGGAATCGCTGAAATTATTCGCAGAGGACAAGCCCACTTTCTGGTGACGCGCCGATACGTTCATCCAGGAAAAGAGAATGTTCGCCGCTAACATATGGGAACAAGGTTGGCAACGCCCGCATGAAGCAGACGAGAACTTCCCATTGTATTCGGTATGTTTCATGTACTACCGATGCAAGCAGGGTGTAGTGGCAGAACCACAGAATGTAGCGGTCAACTTGAACGCCTCCATTTTCGCCGCCAACAGGGACTCCATTATTCTTATATAACTGCATTTCGGGTCCGTCCTCCATCATCCTAACCTACCAATATTCCTACACCTACCCACTGCCGACAGGCAATTATCAGAAGGTAGAGACAAAGTGTACCCCTGCCTTAATACGATAGAGGGCGGCTACATTACTTGTCAGCAGTCTTTTGGGCATCGGTACCCTTTAATTTTTTATTTTTAGTCTTATGACCCCACTTACCATATTATTACGGCCTAGCTACGCGGAAGGGTGGTGTGAACGACGAAGCGGAAAGCGGGGCGACCATCCGCGCGGCACAGTTTGCGGGCCACTGGCAGTCACGTTCGCCACTGGCAGTCACGTTCGCCACCGCGACCAGTAGGAAGGCCGAGAGCGAAATTATTATTATTCACAGTGCGGGCCGTCCGCAGCCCACACGATAGGTCTACCATTTTTACGACTATTTTTAGTAAAAAAAAAACAACTAAACTAGTTTGATCACTGCACAAATCGCCGCGACTGCCGTTCGACTCTGTGCCTGGCGTCGTACTGATTCATGCCTTTCACGCCTTTTGCACCGCGCGAATATTCGCTATGGCGTATGTCCCGTGGCCAGGCTGTTGGTTTCGTTGTCTCCGAACTTTGTTTTTAACAAATTAATATAGGATATTTTACATAACGATAAAGGGGAAGACGAATGCGTATTGGCTACTTTCCGTGGTAATTGGCGGAATCACGTCGAATTCTAGGGTATCGAGTACATGCGGAACCTGGTCGCCGCTAGATCGTCCTGGATTAACGCACCGACTCGCGATGCCGCCAGACGACTGCAGAATTAAAATTAATATATTTCAATGACGGGGCTACACGGCTACTGGACTACCGACAATTATGTAAATTATTAGGTTTTCTGAGCCTAGTTCACGTTAACAACGACGACGACATACAACGAGGACTAATCAAATACATATGCGCGGACGAGGAACACAACCACGTACTCGCAATGTCGTTTACTTTTACTACTGACAAAACTTTATTACTCGACTATACCGTTCCCGTGTTACCGACAATACATCGAAATATACTTGACTGCGGCAGACAAATATGACTTTATTAATAGACCACACACAGTACTAATGAAAACAATAGGACATATGGCTTACCTTTACTACGGACCCGACATAAACACGTGGACACAACTTACTACACACGATTTCGGCACTACTTATATGAGGAATACGTTGAGGAGGCGTCGACGTGAACGCGGCCGTGGTTGGCGTATAATCGGCGCCCTCGACTCTCGCCAAGTGGTGTCGGCTATCAAGGCCCCGATACATACATACATAAAGTCACGCCTTTTTCCCATGAGGGTAGGCAGAGACCACTTCCTTCCACTTGCTACGATTCTTACACACATCTTTTGCTTCCTCTACTTTCACTAGTGCTCTCATACATGCTCGTCGGTTGTTGGTACCCTTGACCTGGCCTTTCCTCAAAACAATGTTGATCTGATCAAGATATTTTCTCCGAGGTCGACCTCTACCGACTTCCGTCGACGACAACGAACATGACAAAATAACGCAACAACGACAGAACCAACACCACCATCACCACCTACACCAACGACACCACATACCGCATCGTCACAACTGGGACCATCGACGGGACGGCGGCTTCGGCCGTGATTGCCGCGATTGGTCGTTGCATTAACCAGAGTATCCATCGGCGCACCATTTTCCCAATGTTGGCGGTGTTCGAAGGCAGAAGACGCTGCTTTAATTCGATTCGCCGTCGCCAACGTCGATAAAATACGATCTCAAGCGATATGACAAGAGGCGGTAGATGTAGTACATGAATTAAAGGACAGAAAGCCACTCGGGGTACGTCGCCAGCTTCTAACGATATTAGAATTAAATATGACTAGAAACCACGCGACGGAAACTGAAGTGGCGTCATTAATTTCTGCATTATATTATCAAATGAAACATTAGTTAAAGTAGAAGTAGTAGTAAGTAGCAGCAGTAATTTATTAGAATAGGCAAGCCTAATATAATTAAAAAGTAGGTAAATATTACATTCTAGAGTACGAACTAATACATTACATATAAAAGATAAAATATAAAATGAAGGGTACAGAGGTGAAAAGATGAATGTCCAAAAACGGCCATTTTGAGATTATGATGCCAAACAGGAGAACAAATACGTTAGAATTCAATATGTGATTCGAACCAGGTAAAAACAATTAAACTGGCATGTAACAGCGAATTTAAAATTACCAGTACAGGAGAAAAAAGATGAATGTCCCTGCGTTCTGGCGAAAAAAGATGAATGTCCACTGGCGCGTATTTTCTCAGTGCTGTTTTGCATGATTAATACAGTTTGATTTCAGCTGTATAGAAGAACACAAGTGTGCAGTGATAATATCATCAGAAAAGCATAATCTGATAGATTCCTTATACGCATGCTATAGTGAGAAAGTGAGTGAATTCAACACTTTGGTTTTGGTAATTTGAATTCAATGAAGTATGTTCCAGGTACTATACATTGACTGACGAAACGAATGAAAATATTTCATTGAACTCTAAAAAGAGAGCCTCCCATGGACGTATGAGAGATGTTGCAAAAAAACTGCGACTACAGAGTCATGAAACAGGTGTAAGTTGTGATTGCACCAAGCTCAAATGTTTCGAACATATCACAGAAGGAGATCGAAAACTGATTATTAAACATTTTAATGGATTCGAATCACATGACGAACAGAATCTCTATTTGGGGGGTCTGATTTCATTTCACCCGGTGAAGAGACATCGGAGCAGGAAAATCAACGATGAAAACGCCGATTACCACTCATTCTCATATAAGTAAGAAGTTCGCATTCAGCGTGATGATAATTCTGTAGAAATACCGATATGTTATAAAGCAATGCTTTCATTACACGGCATATATGCGAAACGTCTTCAAGGTATCCAAAAGCAGCTGATCACTTCTGGATATGTGCAACATAATAGGCGAGGTCGACATACTAACCATAAAACCAACTTGAAGAAGCAACTTCAAACGCAGTTTATGAACATATTAAGTCATTCAAGGGTAGAAGATCGCATTACAGCCTCCACGATTCTGAAAGGATCTATTTACCTGAAGAGCTGAATGTGAAAAAGATGCATAAAATGTATCTGGAAAAATATCCTGGGATGAAAGTTTCCTATGAAACCTACAGAACCATTTTTGTGACAAAGTTCAACATCAGTTTTGGATATCCACGAACAGACACTTGCAGCAGTTGCGATGAGTATAAGGCGAAGAAGTTAAGTATGGTACGAGATCCCGAACAAATAGCGAACTTATCAATCTGGGAAACAGAACACAAACTTCACCTTCTGAAGGCTGATACCTTCTTTAAAAGAAAGAAGATGGCACGCCTCAATGCACAGAGAAATAATAAAACAGAGGCAATAACCATGGATTTCCAGAAAAATTTACCAATTCCTAATATAAGCACCAATGATGTCTACTATAAACGTCAACTTTCATTTTACTCCTTCAATATCCATGTGCTATCTACAGGTGAATCATTTTTTTATACTTATACAGAAACTGCAGCAAAAAAAGGAGCTGATAAAGTAGCATCTATGCTGTTCCACTTCATTTTTAGTTATTTGGATTTGATAGTCGAAGAATTAGAAATTTTTTGTGTTTCGTGTGGCGGCCAAAATAAGAATTCCGTTTTTTGCAATTCATCGTACATAAAACAAAGCGACTGAAAAAAATGAAGATGACTTTTCCCGTGAGAGGACATAGTTATCTAGAGTGTGATCGAAATATGGTATTAATAAACCAGAAAGCCACCGTAGAGCTTTCAGCAGAATGGAACGAACAGATCTTGAAAGCCAGGACAAAGCCTAATTCATTCAAATTAGTAGATTGTGAGAATCAGGATATATTTCTTTCCTGGACGGATCACCTTTGGGGTATTTTTTCAAAAAGTGTCTATTCGAGAGCAGACCTATAAAGGAACTGACAATTTTTGAAGGAATGCCCAGAATGATAGAGTATCGTGAAACTTACAATGGACCCTGTACTACTTCCTTCTGTGGTGATACCACCGAAGCGATAACAGAGGAATCTTGATTTATTGCCTGCTGGTCAATTCGTGTTACCAAGTCGAAAGTACAAGGAACGTCTTCCATTACCATTCAAAAAGTATCAGAACCTCCAAGAATTGAAGAAGTTTTGTCAAAATCCTGGAGCAAGTAGCTATTTTAAAATTTACACCATATCCTCAATGCTGAATAACACTTTTCTTTTTTAGATAAAATAATGTTCGTTCACAAAAAAAGTATTATTGAAATTAAGTTTATTTTCAACTATCCATTGATAAACCACTCAACGACTACCTACTATCATAAAAATATAAATTTCATATATTTTGACGTTTTTTTTAATGTGAGGTCACCTAATAATTTTTTTTTCTACGTCTGTGGTCATTATATCGCTATAGTAGTTTTACATACGTAAGACGATATAACTATATGAAGTTTAAAAAATATTTGTCACCTTTATGTTTTCAGATGTATTATATCAAAGTCTTCAAACTTTCAAAACCGTTTTTCTCGGAAACGTGTTGTGACTTTCATCTATTTGCCCCTGTACCCTTCAAATGTAATACTTATCATTTCAAAAATTTGTTCCAACAACAAACACTTGAAACCTCTGAGGTTTTGGGATCCTCTTACATATTTTGGTAGCTTATTGAATCATTCAGACCTTTAAAAAATAAAGAAATCATACAGTATTTTCAAATTGTGTTTTTAATATGGAATTCATTTTTCGAACTTGCCTCGTAGCCATGAATTTCATTGTTCAATACAATATATATATATATATATATATATATATATATATATATATATATATATATATATATATACATACACACACGAATTAAACTAAAAGTACAATTAGAGCGTTTAATCTTGGCCAAAATTTTTAGTAGTAGGTATTACCACAAGTGATTAAATTTTCACAATAAGTCTGTCGATTTATAATAATAATATTTATTTATAAAAGATAATACACAAATCATTATAATATTAGAGTCAAATAATTACATCCTTCAAACATCTGTACTATAAATAAAATATATATATATATATATATTTATATATATATATATATTTATATATATATATATATATATATATATATATATATATAAATAAAAAATAAAAAAATATAATAACAAGGTAAAACAATGAAATCAGTTACTTACAGAAGCTAGCTGTTTCGTTTTACGTAATTGATGAGGGTTCTCTTGAAGCTGTTTAACTTAATAGATTTTATTTCATGAGGTAGATTATTGAACTGGACCAATCATTTACGGAACAAACTGTTCATTGAATTAGTCATTCTGCTAGTAGTAACATAAAAGCTTATGGATCTTGCAGCTCTAGTATCCTGTTGATGTATATTAGTAATTAGTATCAATCGAGAATTCAAATATTCAGGCAGTAAATTATTTATAATTTTAAAAATAAATGTCATTGTTTTAACATAAAGAAAATGTTGGACGTTCAGCCAATTTAAAGTATTTAACATAAGTTGGATACTGGTTGTAGTATCATAAGTCTGCGAACGCAGATCTAAAATTACGAAACATACTCTCTCTCATACATGTCGTATAGGTCACTTGTCATGAGGCATGCTTGCTTGGTGTTTTTTGAGGGTTATGGCATATAATTTGCGGGTATAATTTTTAGGCAAATAAAATAAGTAAAAGTATTCATCGGTGTCTTATTCGACGACATTACAATTATTTGGCGACGAGGAAACTGAACGTTGTTTTTAGCACATATTGTGTATTTTTACGGAAAACCAAGTTCGAAAGCAAATCATGCCGCTGAATAATCCAGAAAATGTAATGGTTCCGACTATTACAGTGGTAAATACCGGGAGAGTTTCGGCACTGGCAGTATTTAAGCAGGGCAACGATTTTGAGGTTTTTGAAGAGCGCCTGGAGCAGTTTTTTACGGCAAATATTGTAGAAGGCACAAGGAAAGTTGCTGTTTTGCTTACCCTATTAAGCGAGGAGGTCTACAAGGTATTAAGAGATTTGTGTAGCCCCGAGAAGCACAATAGAAAAGAATTTAATGTCTTGATGCAATTATTAACTACACATTTTAAACCAAGGTTGTCAGTCTATCACAGAAGGATTGTTTTTGATTCCTTAAGGCAGGGAGTCTGTTAATGACTGGTATTTGAAAGGTAAAAATGCAGCCTCACAATGTGATTTTGCTGATAAATTGATGTACCGAGTGCAAGACAAATTTGTAACAGGCATGAGGCCAGGACCAATACTTGACCGCTTGTGTGAGGAGAGTCCATCCAAGAAGATTGAGGATGTGTTAGAAATAGCTCTAAACAAAGAAGCAGCTTTAAGAGAGCAGTATAGTAGCAGTGTCGAAGTGATTAGAGTGCAAAAGTCATATAGTGCTTCTAGTGGTAGTAGTGGTTTTACAAAAAATAGTTCCAAGCCAATCTGAAAAAAAATTTGAAAAGGATGAAAACCAAGAAGAATCAAAGTGTAATTTTTGTAATAAGAGTAAGCATAACTTTAGTAAATGTAAATACAGAAAATTTATTTGTAAAAACTGGCAAAAAGGGTCACATAATGGCAGCTTGCAAAATAGAAAGAAATCATTTAGTAGAAGAGGAAAGTGAGGAAATATTTCCATTATATAATTTGACAGATTGTCAAAGTATTAATTTTGTAAAGCCATTATGTATTCCAGTTTTGTTTGATTATAAGATTCATACTCAGATGAAGCTTAACACTGGAGCTGGTATTTCTTGCTTACCTTAGTTTTAAAACCAGTTTTCCATAAACCTCACCCAATCCCACTTGCCTTCCGTGAAAAGGTGGAGGTGGAACTTAAAAAACTAGAATCAGAGGGTGCAATCAAGAGGTCTGATAATTCTAGTTGGGGAACACCATTAGTACCTGTTTTAAAAGCCAATGGGAAAGACGTCCACGTTTGCGCAAATTATAAAATTACAGTAAATAAATTTCTAAAAGATTTTAACCATCCATTCCCTCGAATCGAAGATATTTTTGTTGCTTTACAAGGTGGGCAAAAATTTACAAAGCTTGATTTTCTCAATGCTTATAATCAGTTAGTTTTAGATAATAAAAGCAGTGAATTATTGTTATGGAGCACACCACTAGGTATATATAAAATAAAGAGGTTACCTATGGTACGAAACCAGCATGTTCAATATTTCAAAATATTATTGAGAAAGTATTACAGGGGTGTCAGGGAACAGTAAATTTTTTTAGATGATGATTAGACAGAATTTTAATTCATTATCACCCAGATAAACCTATTCGTTTAGCTTGTGATGCTAGTAATTATGGCATTGGTGCAGTTCTTTTACATGTTTTACCAGACGGAGGTGAGAGACCAATTTGTTATATATCTCGTGTACTAAACAAGGCCGAACAGGGTTACTCCCAGATTATGAAGGAGGCTTTAGCTGTCTATTGGTCAGTTTATATACTATATCAATATCTGGTAGGAAATTTGAAATTTTAAGCGATCACAAGCCATTAAAAACGATTTTTGGTGAATATAAGAGTTTACCCAAAATGGCTTTTGAGCGAATTCAAAGATGGTCATTGTTTTTAGCTGGGTTTGATTACACTTTCAAATTTATTCGTGGCGTTGATAATTCAAAAGCAGATGCTTTGTTACATCTACCATTACCCGACTGCGAAATAAATAATTCTAAAGAACCTGATTATGATTACTTGAATATGGTTGAAGGTTTAATACCAATTGATTCAATTAAAATACGCTCAGAAACCAAAAGAGATGCTATTTTAGGTAACGTGTTCAATTTGATCAGATATGGATTTCCTAAACAAATTGAAAATGAACTTTTAAAACCGTTTTTGACAAGAAAGAATGAAATTTCTATTAAACAGGGTATTATGTGGGGTTATCGAGCTGTAATTCCAGTTAGCCTAAGAAAACATTTACTGGAGGAATTGCATAGTAATCATGAAGGTATGGCTAAGATGAAGTCAAACGCACGCTCTTATTTTTGGTGGCCTTCACTCGATAACGAGATCGAACAACAAGTAAATAACTGTAAAATTTGTTGTCAAATGCGCCCAGACCCACCCAAGGCTAAACTTATTAAGCCACAAGGTTCTAACCTCATTTACGAGAAAATTCATGCTGATTTTCTAGGACCAATTAGAGGCAAAAGGATACTTATTATCATAGATACCTATACAAAATGGCCGGAAGTTTTTATAATGAGTAATAGCGATTCGGATAATACTATTAGCAAATTTAGAAAATGTTTTTCGCGATTTGGGTTACCACGGAAACAGATAACGGAGGTCAATTTACATCCGAAAATTTTATAAATTTTTTAAGTCAGAATGGAGTAAAATGTGTTACATCTCCACCTGTTCATTCCTCAACAAACGGGTTTGCAGAAAACTGTGTTAAATCAGTAAAGTTAGGATTAAAAAGGGCTTTTTTAGATAAAAAAAATAAAAATGTTTCCACAGAAACTTTAATTCATAGGTATTTATTTTCTTACCGAAATTGTATACACGCTACTACAGGAATGACACCTAGTAGTTTAATGTTTGAAACTAAAATACCTACTCGTTTAGATTTGTTATCAAAAAAGGAGTTTCGGTCAGCTGAAAAACAAATTTTAAATTATAAAGGGAAACGAGATGAAACTTTTGTAGAGGGGGATAGGGTTTGGTGTAGAGACTACAGAAATTCAAATAAAACTTGGGTTGAAAGCGTAATAGATGAAGTTTTGAATGATAGAATTTATTTTTGTAAACTTGTTAATGAAAACTTCATATGAAAGAGACACTTAAACCAAATTAGACGTAACAGGTCAGAGACAGTAGAGGATGGCTTAAAGGAAAGTCTTATTGATAAACCAAGTAGTGAGTTTTTAAATTTAAAACCAAGTGTTGATTTATTACCTTTAACTTCAGATGTTGCTGAACCAAACATGATGTTAAATGAACCTGATAGTAACTCAAATGTCAAATTAAATGATTTGGTTCAGGAAGAGGGTGAAAATGTTAATGGTAATCTTAGCCCTAAGAATTTCTCTACATGTACACCTAATGTTAAGGATGTATCTTATAAATTAAATGTAAACGAAAGACCAAGGCGTCATGTCATACTACCCCAACGTTTGAATTTATGAGGGAAGGTATTGTAGTATCGTAAGTCTGCGAACGCAGATCTAAAATTACGGATCATACTCTCTCTCATAAATGTCATAGGACACTTGTCATGAGGCATGCTTGCTTGGTGTTTTTTGAGGGTTATTGTGGCATATAATTTGCGGGTATAATTTTTTGGCAAATAAAATAAGTAAAAGTATTCATCGGTGTCCTATTCGCCGACATTACACTGGTATATCTGTTATACCCTAAAATAATCCTCATTGCCTTATTCTGAATAAGCTGCAGCCTTTCGAAGCTTGAATTAGAACATCCTATATATATATATATATATATATATATATATATATATATATATATATATATATATATATATAAAAGATAAAGAAAAAAACATCACCACCAACCCTGAATTCCCGCCTCCACAGGCATCCGAAATTTGCGAACACATAAAGAAACTGAAAAACAATAGGGCATCAGGAGAAGACGGCATTATTGCAGAACTTCTGAAAAACTTGGGACCAAGCTCACTACGAGAATTTACACAGATCATCAGGGATATCTGGGTTACAGAAAAATTACCGGAAGATTGGAGGTGTGCCCTCATTCACCCGGTTTACAAAAAAGGAAACAAAACAGACGTAAACAACTACAGGGGGATCTCCCTTCTACAGGTTGCGTACAAAATCTTGGCAGCGTGCCTCTTGCAAAGGACACAAGAGCAACTCGAGCACAAAATAGGAGAATATCAGGCAGGTTTCCGGCCAGGCCGCTCATGCCCGGAACAGATCTTCAACCTGAAAACAATACTAAAACAGAAGGCTATCAGGAACGCGCCAGTTGTTTGTACCTTCGTGGACTTCAAAAAAGCTTACGACTCCGTCGACCGACAATCCCTTTTCACAATCCTTGAAGAATTAGGACTCGACCCCAAGACCTTACGACTTATCAAATTAACACTTACAAACCCGACGTCGAAAGTCAAGTTCATGGGAGAAAACTCAGAACCCTTCCAAATAAAAACAGGCGTACGACAAGGAGACGGGTTATCCCCAATTCTTTTTAACCTAGTTTTGGATAAAGTCATCAGAGAATGGGAGAAGGAGCTGAGAAACCAAGGACATTGGAAACCTATGCGACTCGGACGGGTCAAGGAAAACCTAGAAATCTCTTGTCTTGCCTTTGCAGATGACATAGCAATACTAGCAGACAATGGGACAACTGCTACCAAACAAATAGAAGTTCTTAAGGAGTGTGGTGAAAAAGTAGGACTACAAATCTCCTTCCAGAAAACCGAGTTCTTTTGCTCAAAGATAGACATTCAGAGCCTTGACACCAAGTACGGCAGGATCAATAGAGTTACACACTTTAAATATCTAGGAGAGATCCTCGAACCAAACGGAGGAGAAAAGATGGCCCAGCAAATACGACTTCAGAAATTGAAAATGGCTTTCGGAAGAACCTGCAAAATTTACAACAAGAAATGCTTGTCATTACACACCAAAATTAGACACTACAACACAGTTGTTAAACCCCAAATACTGTACGCAAGTGAGACCCTGTCTTTATCCACCAAAAGAGACATGGAGTATATCCTAAAAGAAGAACGGAAAACCATAAGGAAAGTGCTGGGACCCAAACACACAGATAAGGGCTACAGATTACACTCCAGAAAAACCACCGAAAATCTGTCCAACCTAGCGGCCGATGTAAGAAAGAGGCGATTGAGATTCTACATACATATTAGTAGACTCCCTCCAACTCGCCTCGCAAACAAGATCTTAACTTACATCAAGGGGGTCAAGTCGACGACACCATGGATAGCTCAGGTACAGGCTGATTTACGGAAAGCACAAATAGACCAAGAAGAGATACAGGACAGAAGCACATACAGACGTAAGATTTACCAATGGAAGGTTGTACCAGAGAATGAAGTGCCCAGGAAGACCGGAACAAAATGGTCCCAAGAAAGGAAAGAAGACATGGGAGAAAAGATGAGAGAAATCTGGAGGATTAGAAAAACTACCTCCCAAACGAATCGTTTTGCTTTGCGTGATCCTAAGGGGTCTACTCGCAAATAATAATAATGTATATATATATATATATATATATATATATATATATATATATATATATATATATATATATATATATATATATATATATATAAGAGAACAACAATAATGTGTGTGATTGAGTGTTATTGGCACTGGTTTTCACAACCAATTGGCCAGTCAATTTGCTATAAGTTCTCTCCTGACAAAATTAGGGTTAGTAATTACATTGTATTTTCGATTAGGATTACATTTTTCGCTTTTAGTGGTTAGTTCTTTCATGATTATTAACTTTTAGCTCTTGGTTTTTTTTTAATATTCATGGGCATTTTTTTTCATTTTTTTTGAGCTGTTTTTTTTTATTTATTTGTTTATTTTTTTTACTTTATTATTACATATATATTTTTTTTATTTATTTATTTTTTGTCAGAGCTTTATATTGATACAGTTTATATGGCTATACAAAATCTTATATACATCTATATTCTTGGACTCTAAAAAAAGCAATAAGTTGGTAGGAAGTGAAACGTTAGTTTGAATTAGTTTGGTGTAGAAATTTGTTATGTCAATATAGTTAAGCAGACATTCTAAGAGCATATGTTGTAGATCAGCTACCTCGCCACATATACATTCATCATTATTTACCAGACCTATTTTTCTTGAATACACTGGAGTCATGGAGTGATTACTTCTTATCCTACATAGAGTTCTGATGAAACCTCTATTATGCAGTTGATTAAACCATGGATTATGGGGTAATGTGGGTTGAATATTTGCCTTTGTCTGAAATGTTACAAAGTTCTTGCCATTTCGTCCGTTTGATTGATTTCATTATGGATAGTATGTCACCCTTTGGAAGTTGATATGTTTGTACAACATATTCCTTCTCTGTAGCCTTTTTTGCCAAATCGTCCAATATTTCATTGTTTTTGATACCGATATGGGCTATTATCCAGCAAAAAATTATGTTTTTTCCTGCTTTTACTGCTTCGCTGTTTAATGAAGTGATTTCGCTGAAGATGTAGTTTTCTCCACTATTGTGTGTATTATATTTCAGTTTTTGTATAATGCTTTGGCAGTCTGTAAATATAATGTAATTTATTTCTTGTTGTTTAATACATATTTCAAAGGCTTTTTTAACTGCTATAAGTTCGGCTGTAAAGATTGTCATATTATCAGGTAGTCTGTTATTTATTGTTATGTTTTTTTGAGAGTAGTATATAGCATATACCACTTTACCATTCATTTTTGAACCATCTGTATATAGTTTCTGATAATTTATCCAATGGTTTTGTACATGATGAAGGTGATCTACTCTAGTCATAAAGTCTGTTGCATAAGTTTTACTTAGATGGCATTTAAAGGGAGTTAAAACATCTTCATAATTTAACTTTTGATATTTCGTTTGTTCCATCTGGTGGATATCATTAAAGCTATTTGAGAAATTGATAAAACTTTCCACTAATAGAGGAGCTTTCTTTTTATCCCAGTAACGATGAGTTAAGGACATGGTGGTTAACTGTACAATTTTATCTAATAACGAATTACCTCTTACCGCCAATATAATCTGGGGGGTGATAGCGTTTCCTGGTGAATGTCACAATGGCTGATTTGCTTTCCGAAATTGTCAAATTATTGTTCGCTGCCCATTTTACAAGCCTAATAAATGCATCTTTAAGGAAATGGTTACAATGCCACGTCTTTTTCGTTCTCTAACAAGTACTCTGCTAGCGGTTTCTCTACTGGCAAATTATGCCCGAGCTCAGCCGTAGAGGGTAGAAGAAAAAAATATAAAAGTGAGCTGCGCCACCGACTTGACGGTATAAGCCCCTAGATCTTATAGGCACTAGCAGGGCTACAAGATAAACAACTATGATTATGGTGAACCAAATAAATAAAATTATAGCAAAAATATGTTGGATACTTTACTCACACAATAGACAATTAAGGTACACAGTTCAATAGCAACATCTTAACAAATGTAGTCAAAATTAACAGCTATGATAAAATTTTCTTGCTAAAACAAACCAAAAATGTAAAATTTACAACTTTATAAAATAACCAAAACAGAAGTAAGAGTAACAGACTTTATCAAGTTACAAAAAAAAAAGGAAAAACATATAAATCAACTCACTAATAACACTTATTCAAACGCTTACATAAAGGCAAAGAACAAAAGGTAAAACATATATATATATATATAAGTTAACTCATTAGTAACACTAATTCAAACATTTACATAAAGGCAAAGAAGATTCACTAGTTAACCGTTTACAAAAAGATTTTCACTGCCAAAACAATCGAGTTCATTTAAAAATATCTTTTCAATGGTTGTCCTTTAAAATATCAAGATTGTAGGATATTTACAAATAGGTAGGAAGAAAATATGTTTTTACTTGGACATGAAGAATTATTGAGAAGGTTATTTTAATCCAAGTTTAGTTTTGGCATATTATCTAATGCAATAAATAGTTTCCAACAATGCACTATACTAATAAACTAGACAGAACGTAATCGTGGTGTCAGAATGAGTCACTGCGTTATATATTTAAAAATAAATCACTTATAACCTTTGGGTATACGAATTCACAAAGTACTATATTTATAAACTGAAACAGAACTTACTGGTGGTGACGAAATGAGACACAGCGTTATATATTTAAAAATAAATCACTGATAACCTTTGGGTATGCGAATTCACATGTACTCCTGTGGCCTACTCCTGAGGCCTACTCCTGTGGCTGGTTAGATTATGGGGGCGGCACTGGTTAGATAACAATGGCTTCCCTCAAATAAATCCCGATAACGGTTATTTTAACTTGACGCCAGAAATCCAAAAGAAATCTCCACAACAAAGGCAAGAGAAAATGGTCAAGTTAAAAATCAAATGGTTTTTCTTCAAAATCCAATTAAGATGGCCCAAATACAGTCAGATATGAAAGAAATCCCATAGAGGTTCTGCACACGTACTAATAACACACCGTCCCCAACAACGTTCACCGACACCTGGCCTCCAAGACTTTCAAAACACGACTGCCGCTCCTATCCCGGAAATCAAGAAAAATGGCGCGGAATAAACGTCAGCCCACAATCTTCTCAAATCTGTGCCTCGTTCGTGTGGATATCCAGTCCCATCCACACAGAAATTGCAAACCAACTATCGAAAGTTATGCAACATTATCTACAACGAATGATATATTCGAGTTATAACAGAGTACTGTATGCAACACTACTTACGAGTAAGACACAATTATAATGAACCGTAGATGGGAAAAAATAGGCACGTGACAACAAGTGTCAATCGATTCATTTTCTACATATATTGCAATATCATCGGCATACTGTAAGATTCGTATGTGCGAAGGGAGTTGTTGATATAGGTCGGAAGTGTACAATATGTACAATAAAAGGCTCAAGATGCTACCTTGTGGAAGTCCCAAGGAAGTGTACTGGGCTTTGGATTTTTCTCCGTTTATTTTAACGTATATTTCTCTATTAGTGTATAAGTTATGGATGTTCCATGTTATAACTTCGGGTATACCTAATTCTAACATTTTTCGATACAGTATGTGTAGATTTACATTATCATATGCCCCTTTTATATCTAAAAATAATGAACCAACTGATTTCTGATACGTGAAGGATGAGTAGAGGTCTATTAATAAGTGGCCGAGGTTCTCCTGCGTCGATTTACCTTTCCTGAAGCCAAACTGAGTTTTAGGCAATAGGTTGTTCTTTTCTAACCAAAATTCCATCCTATTCTTAATAAGTCTCTCTTAAGTTTTGAGGATACATGATGCTAAACCGATAGGACGGTACGAATCCCAATTCTTTGGCGATTTCCCTAGTTTTAAAATCGGACGTATGATATAGACGTACCAGTCGTCGGGAATCTTCGTTCTGTTTAGCCAAATTTCATTATAGATGTTTCGGAGAACTGTCTTACCCGTGTTTGACAAGTTGGCTAGCATTGAATAATGAATGTCGTCAGCGCCTGGAGATGTATTGGAATTTATTTTCAACGCAAAGTGGAGTTCGGTATCTGAAAATGGCTTGATTAGGTTGCGAACATAATCGGGAAAGTTATCTAGAAAATTGATTTCTGAAGGACAGACTAGTTCTGCTGACGGAGGTGTAATATTTTGGTGGAAATCTTCTATCCATGAAGCTTCCGAGAGAGTTATAGGGACTTAGTTACTAGTTTTTCTATTTTTCCAATGATTGACTTTTGTCCAAACTTCTTTGATGGGAACCTGCCTACTTAAGGAACCGACGAATTTTCTCCAGAGCTGTTTCTTTTAACCCTTTTAATTATCTTCTTAGCCATAGCGTCATCCTTTCTATACTTTAGTAGGTTTTCTTGATTTGGATTGTTTTGGAATATTTGGAAGCTTTCCCGTCTTTTTGAAACTGATTCTTCACATATGGCGTCCCACCAGTCTTTTCCTTTGGATGTTGATTTTTTGTTCTTGAATTTAGGGATGGAGTTGGAGGCAGCCATTTTTATATTGCGCAAGAAGGATTCATATGAATTTGATACTTCATTTTGTAGGAAAATGTCTTCCGTCCTTTGTTCATATAAATTCCAATCTGCTTTTCAGAATAGGATGGTTTTTTAATTCAACCATTATGGGCGCATGGTCCGAGCCAAATAAATCTTGAATTGTTTTCCATGAAGTGATATGACTTAGATCAGGAGTAAAGATAGTAAGGTCAATTGCAGATCTCGAGGAATTACCAAAGTAGGTGGGGGAGCCGTCATTTTTGTATATTAGGTTATTATCGTCTAAACAGTCCATTAAAATTTTACCTTTTATGTCAGTTGGATTATCAACACCCCAAGCGATATGATGGGCATTGTAATCGCCTCCTATAATGAACGGTTTTTGAATGGATTTTATGAAGTTGTTCCATTATAATAATGATATTTTGGATCCTGGGGGGACATAAATCGATATAAATGTAATCGTACAGGATGAAAATTTTATTTTGATGGCTACTTTATTGACGTTTGGAAGATCAACATTCATGGAAACTTCTTCATAATAAAATTTTGAATTTATTAAAATGGCCGAACCTCGCAACAACGAATTCTGTTTGGTGGTCGTCTCTGACGATATTGAATCCTGGGAAGTTCACATATTTTCCAGGTTTAAATCTAGTTTCTGATAATAATGCAATCTCAACTTTCTGCTCCTCTAAAAGATGTAGTAGATTTTCTCTATTAGAGCTAGCTGATCTACAATTCCATTGACATATTACCAAACTATTCATTATTGTATAAGAGAGAACTTAAAACTGATTAAATTGAATTTACTAAAATTGATTTTTCTGGTATTTCAAATTTTTTTTCTTTCAGATTAGAAATAATGTCCATAGCTATAATAGATATTAGTTCTGTCAGTTCTTTGTGCGATTCATATCCTTTGTTAGTTTTTTCTATATTAACATTTTATTGATACAAAAATGAGGAAGTAATGCCTCCAGGTCTAGAGGGCATGGAATTTAACTTGATAATTTTCTGATGTTCTGTTAATAATTGATCTGGTGAGATAGGATGGGTTCGTTTTTGATTTGATGAATTTATTATTGAGTATTTATTTGGAACAGGAGGAAGTGCGAATGAGTTGGAGCGAGAGGGGGCAGAGGGCATATGCCTAGATGAATGTGAAGGTGAGGAGTTTTTAATAGGGGACTGATGAGGAAATATTGAAGGGTTATTAGCTGTTATGGATGAATAGGTAACTTTGGGAAAGAGTTTAAGAGTTTCTTTGAATGATAAATTAGATTCAGACATATATTGTTAAATTTTTTTTTGGCGTTCGAATTCTGGACACGATTTCCATTTATTTGTGAAGTGTTCTCCTTCACACGAGAAACATTTTTTGGTGTAGGATGTTTTATTACAAGAATCTGAAAAGCGAGATTCGTGATATTTGAGACATCTCGGATTGCTCTTACATTGTTTGCTCATATGTCCGTATCTATAGCAGTGGTAACACATAATTACTTTTTGCTCGTATTTTCCTACGTCATGCGGAACATGGTTAATTACGACATATTTTGGTATGCTTTGACATTTAAATGACACAATTATCGATTTTGTAGGTTTTAATTCAATTTTGTCATCTGTTTTTACCTTTCTCATCATTATTTTAACAGTCCACTATGAATTTGCTATGGTGATTGTAATATTTTATTTTACTTTTAAGGTAATCTTCCGATAGATCCGTGTCTATATCTCTTATTACACCTAATTTAAACAGTTGAAATTTTGGAATGTATACTACTAAATCCATTTTCTTAATCAATTTGGAATTTATTAGTGAATTAGCACTCACAGAGTCTTTAAACGTGACTCTGACTCGATAGCGCCCTATTGAATCAATTTTTTTAATTTGATTATCAATTTCTGGATGTAGATTAAATAATGTTTCGCCTACTTTTACTGCGTTTAATTTACCGGAGAAATTAATATCATCATTTTCTATATAAATGTAGAATGGCCCTAAATCGGTTTTATCGTATAAGTAATTAGGTCTACTTTTTTTGTCTCGTTATCATTTATTGAAATATTTTGTCGTGATGTTTTTGTGGTATCGTTTCCTGATTGCATATTATTATTCGATTGCTCTTTATTCACATTTGTATTCAATAATCTATCAAAATTAATAGAGGTACTTATCGAGTCTTGTTGTTGATTTACTGAAAAACCTTGAAAGCCATTAGCTTCATCCTGATTCTGCATTTCAACGTCTGCATCCCTTGACACTTTATCGGGGGGTTCGCCCCCGCTGGAGGATTCCATATATATCACTAACTAAATAGTTTTTTGCTCAACTCTACTAGGTAATGTAATCAATATAACTTAAAAGAAAACTGGAAACAAACGAACCTGTTTGTATTAACTAGCCCACGTTTTTGTTTTCGAACCGATCGCTTCGACGACCTGAATGAATGTGAGAACAGTAATGAAAATGCGGTAATATAAGTGTATTGTAGACTGTAATTTTTGTCGACATTGATAGGTAAGATGATATTCGACGTAGGAAACCAACTTTTTTGCCAATTTTTCTACAAATATAATTTACATGATTATTAAACTTGACTTCACTGTCTAAAATAAATCCTAAATATTTTATTTCACTTACATTCTCTATTACATTATTGTTTATTTTAATGGATAAATTTAAGGTCTTAAACTGTTTCTGCACCATCAAGTTACCAATAAACATATATTTTGACTTTGTTTCATTTATCTTTAGCTTATTCATTTTAAACATTTTAGAAAGCAACTGCAGTTCACTATTTACAGTATCAATTACTTCATGTAAGTCATCACCATAATAATATATTAATGTATCGTCAGCAAAAAGATGGATTTTACACTTATTTAAAACATTCCCCAAATCATTAACATACAGAATGAACAGTAGTGGTCCCAGTACACTGCCTTGTGGTACTCCAACGCTATTCAATTCTGGGTTAGAGACTATACTATTAACCTTTGTAATCTGGTGTCTATATGTCATGTAATTTTCCAGCCATTTGTACACTATTCCACTAAATCAATACAAATACATGTGCTTCAAAATATTCGGGTTAAACATCGATAACTTTTTGCATAATTTTAAAAAGTGTCAGTTTGACATAGGTACATACATATAGTCACGCCTTTTTCCCGTAGGGGTAGGCAGAAACCACTTCCTTTCTCTACTTTCATCAGGGCTCTCATGCATGTTCGTCGGTTGTTGGTACTCTTGACCTGGCCTTTCTTCAAAACAATGTTGATCTGATCAAGATATGTACGCCGAGGTCGACCTCTACCGACTTGTCCAATCACACTCGTCAATCATCCTTTATCCATCCTTTCTACGTGTTCAAACCATCTAAGCATTCCTTTATCTATCTTTGTAACCACATCTTTTACACTACAGCGTTCTCTTACCTCACTATTTGTTTTATCCAACCGAGTCACTCCGGCTATACATCTCAGACTACTCATCTCCGCAGCATTAATACTATTTTCATGCTTCTTCTGCCAAACTCAACATTTACTACCATACATAAGTGTAGGAACCAACCCACCTCTATGCACAGCCAAACGTGCCTTTTTGGACACTTTCTGGCTGCTCATATAGCTATGCAGTGGCCCATTCATTTGTTTTCCTGCCAACACCCTTCGCTCAATGTCACTGTCATACTTTCCATCTCTCGTAAACTTTGAACCCAAGTACACAAATTCATTTACTTGTTCCACTCTTTCTCCCTCAATCGAAACTTCACAGTTTGTCATGCTTTCTTCTCTTTCAAAAACCATTACTTTCGTTTTGCTTGCATTTATTTTCATCCCTTTGGTTTTGACAGTCAAAATAAACCGACCGCGAAGCGGGAGGTTTATTCTGTGAAACGGACGATTTATAATTGTGCAGGAAGTTGAGATGTATAACTTTAAATATTTTTAAGTAGGAATTGTATTAGATACGATTATTTTTTGAGTAGATTTGAACAATATACACAATTTATTAATTGAAATACATATTGGTGCCATAAAAATTACAATTATTATAAACAGCATTTTTTTATTCGTGTTATTTTTTGAGCTGGAAACTTAACGTGGCTATTGGTTGCTGATATGCTGGACATTTCGACATTGCTACTAGATCCAAGAGTGTGTCTTAGTTTGATTCTCATCTGATTTATTATATGTTCGTGATGCTCTTGATCTAATTGTCGATACGATTTATAGAATTACTATTACCATGCCCTGTAATTTTAATCAGTTCTTGTTCCGATACACAGCTTTTGCCAATTGTGAAACGGCAGATGCCCGGTGAGAAGGATTTGAAATTTTTTTATTTGTGATGTCTAAACCGGACAAAACTGCAGACTTTTTGGTACATTTGGAAATTTCATTTACTCCAATTGGCATATTTTTGTACTAGCCAAGGGTTTTTTGCTTCCAGTATGGATTCACTGTCAGAAATAACCTGTCTGTTTTAATATTCTTGTTTTCGTTTCTTTTTAACATAAACTTATTCAGAAGTCTCACTAGGCACCGACTTACTTCAGTATGATTGGGTACAAGCCACTTATTATTAGCCTATGATTTTGCTCCACCCTGCGTTGTTTTTGTGAAAATGGGATTACGCTGTATCCTACCAGCTGGAGGACCATAATTTCCAGTTTCCTTTTGAAAATAGTCTATTAAGCATGATGCTCCTTTATTTCCTCTTCAAGCAAGCTCTAAAGAGGCAATCAAGAAAAATTTTATCTGCAATCCTATATCCAAGTAAAAAAAATCATGGAAACACGTAAGGAAGGATTTGACTCACTCGAATTAGGAACTGTATGTAGCAACGACTTTGCAATTAGTTGTCAAAGAATAATTTGAGCCTATATCTCAATTTAAACAAATAAACATTCAATATTTAATTAAATCTTAAACTATCAATTAAACACCTAACTGTCGGTGGGTTTTTATCTGATATAGACGTCTTATCGGGCTGTTACCTTTTGGTGATCTGCTATTAAAGCAGTCAAAGAGATCGTTGAATTTCATCAAAAAGGCAGCATACCATCATAAATATAATAAAACAATCAAATGTGTTGGTAAAATATTTTAAATGAACACTTTCTCGAAATTTTTGACTATCTATGTAGATATCCTTATAAATTATTAAAAATTTATCATACTATGTGAAGCCACAATTATTGCTTTACGCATTAACTTGATATTTTAAAGTTAATTTATAATTGTTGGTGTTGGAAAAAATCATCAATTGTGGTTTGCTTACCAACGGTGTAAGTTAACATATCCAAAGCACAATCTAATTCCGTGATGGATTTGACTACACCGTCATTTAAAACACCTTTTTTGAGAAATACATATTTTATTACATCTAGAGCGTTATGAGCATCTTTTATTGTAAAATCGCGTTGGTTATTTTCTCTTCTTCCTCGTCTTTTTTACTTCTTCATTAGCGACTGGCAATACAGATGTGGCTAATGAACTTTAGCTAATGATCTTGAGACATGGATGTGCGTAAGTAGGTCTTGATTAATTTCAGACGAGAAAATGACCTTTCCGCACATGCAACTTGCTATGGTTCTTACACACATCTTTTGCTTCCTCTACTTGAAACCGTACAACCACGTTCCAAATATGCAAGTCTCTTGGCCCACGGGTGTCTGATGACAAGTGGGTATTTGCCGCTAAGCTCAGTGAAGATGGGGAGGTTCGTTATGTAGACACTGAATGTATATCGCTACAGATCTTAAAAGGGCGCCAGATAAATTTATTCCCCTGGCAAACACCTGAAATTAAAGTAAACAGTTTTCCTACTTACCAAGAAAACTGAAATAACAACAGCCAAGTAAAACCAAAATGAGTTTATTCAGAAAGGAATGTAGTACATAATATTGAATTGGTTACTGAAACTACGAGTGAATAAAATTAAAAGCATAAACAAAATTCCAGTCCCACAAATGACAGCGCGAGAAACAATCGCTGAACGATAAGAACCGTGAACTCTGTGCAAGTAAAGGTCCGAAAACCTAGAGCATAAAAGTCATAAACTTGTAAGCATGAATCAAGTAAGCATGTAAGCATTAGACGAGTAAGTAGGTAAGCATTGAACAGGTCAGTTTGTAAGCATTAAACATGTAAGTATATAAGCATGTAAGCATTTAGCAAGTAGACAATATGCAATAAAGCAATGAAGAAATGAATGAATTTAACGTACCCGGCCGTGAGAGATTTTTATTTTCTCCCTTTAGCTATCTCAACCAAACTGGATCGAATTACGGAAAAGAAGTGGAAAGTCCATCCAATTCACTATTCCATGATATTTTTACCGGCCTTCTAGATCTATCGAAGAGAAAACTAAATGTAACTCTCTGGTTATACTTGCAGCTAGGGGCAATATGAGAAAAGACGAGTAGACATTCTGAGACATAACTGTTGATTGTAAATCCAGTTTTCCAGACTCGCTGTCTCACACAGGGGTTAGGTGTGGTATTCGAAAAATCCTCCGTAGAGTCGATTTTGGGCTCGATATCAAAAATATGCACACAGGCAACACCAGTCAAACTCAAATTCTTCAGTTTTGGCTCACAAAAGAAAACCCAATTAAGGATGACATTAAATATTAGCGAACCGTTGAAATACATACCACCACCTTTTCTATTCACCAGCGAAGTGCAAAGTTAACGGAATCCACACAGACTGACAATATTGGCCAATAGGTCTGACCAATCAGAACAAGGTAAGTCACATACCATTATAATTCTGACCGATTATAATGAACTACGTTTTAAAATTACCCTAGTAGATATCGGTAGGATAATAACATTGATGTCTTAAACTTATCTTATGGAAAACCCGAAATTTCCTGGAAAATGTAAATGACATTTCTAAATGGTTCCGGAATTTCCGCCCAGATGCTTGGCAACACCGCCGAATTGCTGTCGTTCGATTTCGGTATCGAGCTAAATAGATACAATGAATGACGAATAAATACTTCCAACTTATACTGTTTCTTAAATTTCAGAATGGTATTCCACATAAATAAAAATATTAAATACAATGTACAGGGTCAATCATTTAATTTAAATATACAAATAAACTAATGCAAAAAATGAACGTAACAATTCCCCCCCTTACTTTAAGAGATTTACCCCGTAAATTTCTCTTAAGTATCAAGCTGAAAGAAATAGTTTCATTCTTCACCTTCGGGGCCTGGCTTCAGGTCCTTAGTATGCCACACTCCCTTCACATTACCTCGGTCGTCTCGCAACTCATACGTCCACGGTGACACGACTTTGTTGATATAAAATGGCCCTATAAACCTAGGAGCTAACCTAGGAGAAAAATTTAGAAGCCTCGGACAACACATATTTCTTTTTCCAAACCATCTGATTTGGTAGGTACTTGATATGTCGACAACGCAGATTATACCTTTCACAGCTCTTCTCACCTGCTACTTCCAAACGTTTGCGAACATCTGAGAACATATTTCTGAAACTCTCATTTTTACTAACATCACCAGTCTGTATACCATCTTCCATGGCTGGGGTTCCCTCACGATTATAATCAGCACCCGATAACGCCATATTACGCCCAAAGTTTACAAAATACACCTATCCCCCGATTTACACGGTAGATACGTTCCTGAGAAAAACGTGTAAATCGAAAAGCTTGCAGAAAATGCATAATTTTGCTATTTAACAGTTGTGATTTTTTTCAATATTTTTAGGTGTACACAGAAATAAAAATAAAATGCATTGACAGGTTAAAATATGTAATATATTACGGAAACACTGTTTTTTTTATTTAATTACAATACATTAAACAGAAAAACAAAAAATAAAACCAAAGGTGTTTTATTATCCTTCATCACTATCAGAAATTACTCTCATTCTTTTTTTCGGAATCGAAGGTTGGAATTCACTTTCATCACTCGAAGTTATTTGTGCCGATTCGATGTTTGAAGCAGAAATATTAACATTCTGAGAGGTGGTAATAAAATCGGTTATTAACAATTGCTTCGAATTTTTTGTAAGATCTTTGTAAACTTCTTCATATTGAGCCAAGCTGCGGTTCATGTCACGTTGGAATCGTGAAGCCCTTTCAACGTTTGTGTCATTTTGTATAAAATGATTACCCAGCTTTCTTCCCAATGCGAGTCCTTCGCGGTTGACTTTAGCAGTGAATGTTACTGGTACTAATTCCTCTTCATCAGATTTGTCAGACTCACTTTCGCAAACTAAGTTAACTAAATAATCCTCACTTAGTTCTTTATCAGCCATTAACTCTGCGGTATCATCATCAGTAAAATCATCAAAACCTTCTCCGCCCAATGAATGCGCCATCTGTACTATCTGCGAATATTCATCATTTAACGTTGAAATGGAATGTTCATTTTTGATTACATTTGGCCACAATTTTTTCCAACAGCTATTGAGCGTTGTTTGCTTAATCGCAGTGTATGATAAGGCGATATGCTTCACACAGTCTAATTTTGTAAAAATTTTCCAAGCACTAATAACTGTTAAAGATTCATTGTTCTCCATTTGTTCCAAAATATATGTAAAGGCTCGTTTTATGTACAAAGCTTTAAAAGTAGAAATTATGCCTTAGTCCAATGGTTGTAATAATGAAGTTGTATTTTTTGGTAAAAATTTTACTTCAACGTTCTCATATTCTAGATCTTGTGGGTGACCCGGCGCATTGTCAATTAACAAAAGCACTTTAAAAGGCAATCCCTTTGAACTTAAATATTTTTTGGCATCTGGGATAAAACATTCATGAAACCATTCAGTAAACATTGCAGCAGTAACCCACGCTTTCTTATTAGCCCTCCAATAAACGGTAAGATTATTGATGTTTACTCCTTTAAAGACACGGGGCATTTTTGATTTGTTAATCACTAATTGTTTCATAATATAATCTCCTGAAGCATTGCTACAGAAAAGAATTATTATGCGATCTTTTGCTGCTTTATGACCACTAGCCGATTTATAAAATTTTGAGACATAAGTCCTTTCAGGCATTTTTTTCCAGAATAACCCTGACTCATCAGCATTGAAAACCTGATCAGGGGTGTATGAATTCTCGTTAATAATTTCTGCAAAATTTGCTGGATATTCTTGGGCTGCATCTACGTCGCCAGAAGCCAGTTCACCTTTTAATTTTAAGCTGTGTAAAGAATGTCTTATTTTAAATCTTTCAAACCAGCCATGACTTGCCAAAAAATTTGGCGTCTTTTCAGTTGAAGAAGAAGATGGTAATTTCTCTACAATTTTTTCGTAAATTCGTAATGCTTTATTTGTTATAGCGGCCGTATCAATGGGTACTCTTTTTTGTGTTTGATCTTCTATCCAAAGCATTAACGCTTTCTCCATTTTTTCCATTGCGATATTTCTGGTGTATGATGTTGTGCCCATACTCGTGGTATTGTCAGCTGCAACACTCTTTCTAATTGTGTTTTCATTTGTTCTAATAGTTCTTATTGTAGCTTCGTTCATGCTAAATGATTTTGCAACATCTACTACTCTATCTCCCTTTCGTAAGCGATCCAAAATTTCGATTTTAGTTTCTAAAGAAATAAATTTTCTTTTAACTTCTTTCGACATTATAAGCCTATAATTTTTTTTAATTTATAATAATCTAAATTATGCACTCACTTGTAATTTACGAATATGGAAAATTAAATCTTTCTGAAACTGTGAAACTTTCACTCAAATACAATTTTCCGTAGATAAAACTTTAATTTTATGCGAATAAATACAGACACAGTGTGCATGTGCAGCAAGTCAGCACATAAGCTCGGGATTCCCCGTGAGATGTGTACACAGCGCACGTGTTCAAACACAGTAGCATTTAGTAGAGTGCGATAAAAACAAAAAAAAAACTTATTTGGAAAACCGTGTAAAAGCGAGAACGTGTAAAACAAGTACCGTGTAAATCGGGGGATAGGTGTATGGTGTTAGTTTGGTTACCTCATGTCTGGACGTTCGAATCGCACAGGCAATTTTGTCAAGGTTCTCATCCCAGCGACGATGGTTGTCGGAGACATCGTCTTCATAGTCCTATTGACTCTTTTAGTGGGATTAGCTCTCGGGTGGTATAAAGCATTGTACTTTATATGACATTGATAAATTTCTGCCAGACGTCTAAACTTAACACCACTATATTGGCTTCCGTTGTCACAAATATTAATTCTAGGGACACCAAACACCAAAAATACATCTGACCCAAGTAACACGAATTACTGCATCAGCAGTGGCTGCTCTTAAAGAAAACATTAAAGAAAACTTACTCAGATAGTCAGTTACTATTAAGATATATTTATTCCCACGAGTTGATCTCGGAAGCGGTTCGACTAAATCGGTCGATATCATTTCCTAAGGCCGATCAACTTAAAGGTGCGACACCATTTTGTCGGCAGGCTTTTGTTGCGAAACTTTGTGAGCTTCACAAACAGTACAATAGCGGACAAACTTTGAAATATTATAACGCATCTTGGGCCAGTAATACTTCTCAGCAACTCTAGAAAATGTTTAGTATACGCCTGTGTGTCCAGGAGTGGCAGGTTCATGGGCAGCGACAATGAGACTATGACGATCAGTGTTTGGGACTACAAATTTCCAAGAATCCTCTGGTTCACCCAAAAAAGGATAATCGGTCTCCACGTGCTTCCTCAGATGACCATCACGTTCCCGCCAGCAGGCATATTTTAGAGGTTTTTTCTTAACCCTCTCCACCATGGACTGGTACCACTTATCACCAAGGTTTCCTAAATTCGAGATATCAGCAGGGGCAACAGAATCAATGACAGGCACGGACCTAGAGAGCGCATCAGGCATCACGTGCTCCTTCCATTTCCTATGTATCACTTTAAAATTGAATCGGTGATTGTATAAAGGGAACATGTCCAACATAAAAGATTTCGAGAAAATTGAAAAAATCGTTTTATTACTCAAAAGGTAAGTCAAATTTCAAAATGCAGTACAGAAGAAATGAAGGGACAAGCATCCCAAATACAATGAGGTATAACATAAAGAGCTGACATGAAACATAAAAGTGACAGGTGAGTTTTCAACAGCTGGATTTGTTTCCTTTATACAATAAACCGTATTATCATGCAAAAATAATGCAAATAAAGGTAATAAAACAATGATGCCGAACATAGGAACAGTTTTTAATGTAAACTGTAGAACTTTAAAACATATTTTAATAACAACTTATACATTATTGTTATTCGGAATCGTACTCCAAGGCAGTAGTGGGCCAAGTTTCAAATTGAGTGTAGAAGTATTGATGTGCGTCAGGAATATACTTGACGATTTTTGCGACATCTTCTAGTTTCTATGTCTTAATCGGCACTTTTTGTGTGTAGGCTCGGTCATTAGGTAACTGTGGTTTACTGGCAGTTTTTGCTAGGTAATATTTAGATGTTACGAATCCATCTATGTAATCGTTTGCAATGACGTAACCAGGTGTAGAACTGTTATAAATAAAGTGTTTGTAAGTAGAAATGCTAAATTTCTGGCGATTTTCCCCTGCTCCACTCTTCCTAGTACTGCTTTCTGTACAAGTTTTTTTAAAATATTTAGGACACCAACTCTTGTAGTTCAGTATATCTTCGGTTTGAACTAATATGACCACAAAGTATGATCGAGTTTTATTTGCATTAGCGATAATAGAAAAATATTCCATTGGTGTAAAAATTCGATCTCAGCGTCTCACTATTCTTTTAATTAGACCAAAATCCCTGGCGGGAATAAATGGCCACGAACAGGAAAATATTGATGAATTTCGGTAAACCTTCCATTCATGGTGAGAGCTGATAACAATCTAATAATAGTATTTCGGTTCTGTCCGCCACAAGCATCACTAAAGATATGTAGTTCGGTAATCTCTTTTGGTATTGTATCTAGGTATTGTAATCTTTTGGAAAGCTTGCAACTTCGTTAGAACCCTTTTTGTAGCATCATTGGTTTTTAAGTTGTGAACACCAAAAACATATTGCCAAAGTTTTCGAAGGTAGAACGTATCGTTTACTGGCATATCAGGTAAAGGCAGATTCTGCAAAAAATCGAAAACAATCGCACCTATATGTTTGTTTTGGGCACACAAACCTCGGACATACTCAATTTTTTTATAGAATTTTGAGGCACGTCTTTTAAGTATGATTTGTTCTGCACTAGCCACAAGCTTTGCGTTGTAGTTTAACACCTGTGATTTTAGTTTCACAGACAACTCTTCACATGTTGGACAGACATCTACTTGTGGTCTACCAAACCGATATCCAAAATTTTCGTTGAACTGCTTTAAGTAGTATTCGTACTTAACGCGTTTTGCAATATCTCCATTTTCCAAACAAAACATTTCATACATTTTTTTACTGTTAAGGTCGAGGTATCGAGGTATTTTAATGGTTTACTACCATAATGGGTGTCTTTCGTCGGAAATACAGAAATATGAGCATGGATTTTACAGATAATAGTGTCAGGTAAAGCATTACCTCGATAACCACGACGACCACGTTTGTCAATAGGTCTAGAGTTATTCAATAGTAGTGTAGTCAGACGGAAAACTGCTATACTTGATAAAGCATAAAGACTCAGAAATGCTTTTTTACATACTTCACGTTGCACGCTTCCGTTCAAAACATGATATTTGAAATTACTTCGACGAATCTGTTTGTTTTGCAGCTTTTTTGGTTCCTTTTTGACTTGACTTGAATCCGAACATTATTCTTATAATTTTCAATGTTTCGAACACCTTTTTTTAGTTTACATTGTGGTTCTTCACTATCACTGTTGAAATCTGACATATTCTTATATATTTTATTACAAAATACTACGAAGTTTCACGTAAAACAACATAATAATGTTGCTTTAGTCCAGTGGTGGGGAAACTTTTTTTAAGACGGACCATTTGTAATAACTAGACAATCGTAGCGGACCAAAGAATAATGCTTAATCGTTAAAAAATTTATGTGTTCTATAAACATATACATATATTATTACGTACACTTATTATTTTAATAGTAAAAAAGCAAAAGGTAAGAAAATTATAAGCACAAAATATAATATGAATTTAGTGTAGTTCTTGATGTGAAGTATTATCACTTTATTTTCTGGTGTCATTACTGGTTGATGGTGCATGAGAATAATGAAATTGAGACTGTTTCATCAAAATTTCATCATAGTTCGGTTCCATTTGCGAAGCAGAAATTCTTAAAACTGATAAAAGGTGCTCATCTGTAATTCTGTTTCTTAAAGAAGTTTTCCTAAGCTTCATTGTTGAAAAGATTTGTTCGCATATATAAGATGTGCCGAACATTGTCATTATCTTCATTGCATGAGTAATTAGATTTGGGAAATTATCTGGATTTAAATTTTTATAAAATTCTAGCAATGGTACTGTATGAAAAGTTTGTTTCAGGAGAGTATTACATTTCAGTTCTATTAACTCAAGTTGAAATTTTGCATCAACTTCTTCGTAATTAACATCGAATGGGGTCGCAAAAATACTAAACTCTGGTTCCATTTTTGTTAAGTCCTGAAATCTCCCTTCAAATTCTGAAGATAGTTTTTTCAAATTAATTTCGTATTTTTAATCTTATTGTTTGATATAGTGAATTTTAAAGATTGTATTCTTGGAAAATGAGAAAAATCAGATTTAGAGATCTGATTAGCAAATAATAATAACTGTAATTTGAAACTTTTCAGGTATTGCCAAATATCTTGAAGAAACTGATTTTTCCCTTGCAATTTGAGATAAAGTTTATTCATGTGTACGAGGAGGTCTGTGAAAAAAGTGAAACCAGAAAGCCTCGTTTCGTTTTCTAAGACGTCAAATTGATTATATGTCTTTATCAAGAAGAAAATTCACAATATCGTCTTTTAAATCCCAAATTCTTTCAAATACTTTTCCAGCACCTAACCAACGAACTTTTGAATAATACAGGGTATAGGAATGCTAAGCATGTACGGACTCCAAACACTGTTGAAACTGGCGATGTAATAATCCTCTGGAACGAATCATATTTACTTGTTTTACAACAATATTAAGTATATGGTCAATATCTAAAATCGATTTACAGAGAGCATCCTGATGTATAAGGCAATGAAAAAAAACAACATCATTTTCCGGATACTTAAAATTAAATTTCCCAACAAATCCTTGATTGATTCCAACCATATTAGGAGCACCATCTGTAGTTACATTACATAACTTATCAATAGGTAAACGAAGTTTATCGATGCAATTTTCAAATTCACAAAATATATCGGCACCAGTCGTTGTTCCTTTTATTGGCTGTAGCCCTGCAAGTTCTTCTGTAATTTCAAAGTGGGCGTTGATTCCTCTTACAAATATGAGTAACTGCGCAGTGTCGCTGATATCTGTACTTTCATCCATGGTAATTGAATAAAAAATAAATTTTTGAGTTTTTGTAGTCAGTTGTGAAATTAGATTTTTATCAATATTTTCAATTCTCTCGGTGACTTCTTCTTAAGAGGGACAGTGACTGAAAATCATTTTTCTTTTCAGGGCACATAATATCGCACACATGTATCATGCACTGCTTTATAAATTCACCATCTGAAAATGCTTCATTAGATTTAGCAATATTATAAGCCAACACATAACTGGCTTTCGTAGCGCATCTTTGAAAATGATTAGCTCTCCAAAATAATTGTTGTTGACTTGATAAATTTTTTATTAAATCTTTCGATTTAATTTTTTTCACCTTTTCACTTAACGATGAGAAAGAGTGGTTTTCATGTTTGCTCTTGAAATGGCGTTGAATGTTATATTCTTTTAAAACTGCAACAGTTGTATTGCAAAGTAAGCATACCGGTTTTTCTTTAAATGAAGTAAATAAATATTTCCACGTCCATTCTTCTTTAAAAACTCGACATTCTATCTCTATCAGAAATCATAGCCTTGATTGTATCGGTTAACCAGGGGGCGTATTTTTTTGTAATTCTAAAGCTTTGAAGAGGGACATGCAGGTCCAGGATACTAATGATATTGTTAGATAAGAATTGCACTTTGCTATCAACATCGTTTAATTCAAATATAATGTTCCAGGGTATTGATTGTAGGTCACTATTAAGTTGAATGTAATTTAGATTTTTAAAATTTCTACTAATGATATATCTAGGTTTATGTATTTCTAATTTTAATCCAATATTGAATAAAATTATTTCATGATCACCTATTTGTGGGATATGTTTAACTTTTTGTTGCATTATAATATTATCATCAGATGCTATTAAGTAATCCAGTAAAGTGGCTGAATGATAGGTAATGCGTGTTGGTTCATTTATTAATTGTTTTAGCCCTAGGCCCTCAAAAGTGTTAGTCACTAATTCACATGGGGCACTATTTATATCAAAAAGGTCCACATTGAAATCACCTAAACAGATAATATAGTCCGCTGTATGTTGAATGGATGATATCGCAGATTCGAAATGTTCGAAAAAATGATTGCAATATTTTTCATGAGGGTTATAAAATACGCCTAGAGCACAATACCCAGAATTATAGGAAATCTTCAACCACATCTGTTCTATTTCTTTAGTACTAGGAATACGTGAATATTTTATATTAGTTTTTATGTAAATACCTACAACTCCACCACTGATATTTTGCCCACGATCTAATCTCTCAAAAAAATAACCAGGTATACTAATAACATCATTCGATATATTACTTTTAAGCCATGTTTCACTTACTGCAAGTAAATCTAAATTAAGATGCAATATTAGATTTTTTACTTCATTAAAGTGAGCTACTAATGAACGAGCATTCAAATGACCACATTGCAAGAATTTCTGCATAATTACGAATTAAAAATAAAATAACATTATACAATAAAAACTATAAACTATCAGTTTGACTAAACCAATATTTAATTTAAACTTAAATGAGTAGACGATAAAAGTCTTAATTAGATAGGCCTAACTCCCTTAAAAAATAAAATTAAAAGCTAAAGAAAAATAGGCAGATATAAATTACTGATCAATAATAATGTATATTCTTTTCTATATTAATAACACTATGTAGTATGAGTGTAATACTAAGAGACAATAAAATAAAAATGTAATACGCTGTCAAAAATCGTGCCCTGTATTGATCACAATAAATTAATTATAAGAAAAAAGAGAATTTCTCCCAATAGTAGATAATATCTGAAGAAATATATTGTTTATTATATTAAATCACACACGTATACAGTATAACAACCAAATCAACAATAATGACAATCTTATTAACTCAAGTCAATTAACGATTTTATAAGTTTCCTCTTGTTGTTCAGAAATGCATAAATATTACCTTCATATGTCCAGCAGTTTTTAGCACCCACAGATTCACGCACTTTTAAAAATAAGTTTCGATTTTCATAGGATAGCATTTCACTGATCACAATACCACTTCCCTTTAGATTTTTCTTAGTGACAAACACTTTCTGCTTCATCCATTTATTTACAAATTTAACTGCCAGTGGCCTAGGCTTCTTATCTTGACGTTTTTTCCCCATCCGATAGCAGTGATCGATATTAATATTTGAAATAGATAGTTTATGTTTTTGGTTAATTAATTTAACAACGACATCCTGTAAATCTTCCTTCTCTTTCTCGTCAATACCATTTATGACAAGGAATTTTGACCGTTGGTCTCGCTTTAGTGTTTCCACATCTTTTTGTTGGTTAATCATTTTTTGATTGATATTATCCAATTCTAACTTAATATCATTAATTGAATCATGAAATTTGTTTTCAAAAACATTTATTAAATCAACTAAATTACCTTGATCGGCTTCCTTCGACGACATTTGACTTTTAATATCCATTAAACCTTGGTGTAGCAATGCTTCCAGTTTCTCGATCCTTAACGTGAGGTGTTTGTTTTGATTTTTATCCATGGTAGACATATTTCCACGAGTATCTACTGGCATTATATGTTAAACACTAAGGGCCCCCGCAGACTGCAGACTTTTAATCGGCCGATAGTTTAGTCGGGTTGGGCTGAAAGTGCGCACACCGAGCCAACTAAACAGTTTGGTTGGTGAACAGGGCGCAGACTATCCAACAGCCGGCCGACTATTCTCGAACTAGTTTGTAACTGACTGTTGAAGCGGTCACACAATGAAAATATTGTCCAGAAAAATTAATGCTCTCATCATACTCCGGAGGAGGATAATCAAGAAGAGATTCCGAGAGTATTGGGTGCATCCCATTCTCAGTGATAGATTAGTTAGTGGAAAATTTTACACTATGCATTCCAAATTACTTGATTACCCGAAAAAATTTTTCGCCTATTATCGAATGAACATTACCAGCTTCAATGAACTTGTCAAGCTAATTGGACCAGCAATAGCGAAGGAGGATACAAATTTAAGACTTTCTATACCTGTGGAGGAGAGATTGAGGGGTAAGATAAACCACAAATACTTTTCAACTATTTTTATTAGAATTAATATTACAAAATTCGGCGTTTTGAGAAATTAAGTTAATTACAAGTCATATATTTGAGATTCATCTGAAAAATCGTTGGAGTTGCCAGGTGATGAAATGTTTTGAATGGTTGTCGGTTGCGAAATTGGAAAAGAGTACAAGGGTTGCTGAACTCTGTTGTACGTACTTGTTGGCGTAGACTGAACGCACCTAGCTAATCTTATCTGTTTAAAAACGTTAAGAATACTTATTTTAGCATCAAGTTTTTCTTCTGCGGTTAAACTTTGGAGTGAAGGGACCAGTGACAAAGCAAAGTTCACATCTTCATCAGTATTAGGCTCATTTAATGCCTTTAATAATGCTTCATCCACGTCCGTCTGCTTCGGTACATTAGGTCTCTTTTTCCGCTGACGAATAGGGGTGGGAGTGGATGAACCAGCTTGATCATCATCCTCATCATTTGATAGAGAATTTTCCTCTTCCAGGTTACCTTCAGTAAGTCGGTTTTCCATGCATGGAAGTAAAAATAATAACTGTTCAAAGTAGACATATTTACGCCTTTTATTCGCAGCTTGCCCCGACTTAGTGTTCTTTTGAGCGTTTAATTCGCGACGAAAGCAAGTCCTTAAATTAGCCCATTTTTTTTGCACATCACGACCTGAAAAATATTGAAATTTAATTAATTTTTAATTTTTTTACAGATATTGAAATATTATTAATTTTTATTTTTTTACAGATATCTGGCTACAGGAGCTAGTTTCAATACATTATCTTTTGATTATCTGATGGGAGCTTCTACAATACGAAATATTACTAAAACTACATGTGAGCAAATATGGAATATACTTCAACCATTGTATATGTCAACCAAAGAAGAAGGCGACTGGATTAAAATCGCAGACGAATTCTATAGTCGCACAAACTTTCCAAACATCATTGGAGCAATTGATGGCAAACATATACGGATGATACAGCCAGAACATTCCGGTTCATCATATTTTAACTACAAAAAGTTTTTTTCGTGCGTGTTAATGGCTTGGACAGACGCAGATTATAAATTTGTATATATAGACGTTGGTTCTTATGGAACAGCTAGTGATTCGGAAGTATTTAAATCATCAGAAATGGGTAAACGGCTGTCCCAAAACCGATTAAATATTTCCTCCGGAAGGAATTTGCCTAATGATAATGTCGGAGATGTTATTCCATTCTATGTCGTAGGGGATGAAGCGTTTGGACTTGGCAATCATATACTACGTCCTTATGCAAAAAGAAATTTAAACTACACCAAACGAATTTTCAACTATAGACATACAAGAGCTCGACGAATTATTGAGTGTACTTTTGGGATTCTTGCTAACAAATGGCGTATATTTCACCGACCAATGGATGTCAATATCAATTTTTGTGTTAAAATAATTAAAGCTTGCTGTGTCCTGCATAATTATGTAAGAATCAAAGATGGAATAAATTTCACAGAAACTCTCTACAATTGTCCCATGAATAACTTAACTATAAATGAAGACAACCGAGGAAGAAATAATATGAATAACGTGCGACAGTACATGTCGTCATACTTTATTTCTCCCGGAGGCGCGATTCCGTGTCAATATAACAAAGTGTAATAATTGTAAATAGATAACAAAATAAATAAATAAAAATTCACATAAATACTCTAATATTTTTATTTTTACATTCCTACCTTTGTTTGTTTTTTCCTCGGCGCTAAGCCGATTCCAATCAAGAACAACTGCTTCGCAAACTTCCTCCCACAGTTTTTTCTTCACATTCGCGTCGGAGTACTCTTTTAAACTTTTTTTATAAAGCGCAGGTCTTTTCTCGACTTCTTCAATCAAGTTTTCGACGGAACTTTCTACAATCAACAATTGTGATTTGGGCGACGCCATATTCAAAATACACGCACACGACGCCAAATCACAGAGCGAACTGAACTATCGGCCGACTAAACAATCGTCATGTATGCGCAGGCGTGTATGCGCCAATACTGATTAAACAGTCGGCCGATAGTTGGCCGACAGATTAGTTTGAATGTAATCGAGTAGCCCATCAAACTTTTTTATCGGCCGATACTGAATCGCTGTAGTGTGCGCATATGCATTCCTCTCCATACTGATTAAGAAGCCGACCAAACTATCGGCCGATAAAAAGTCTGCAGTCTGCGGGGGCTCTAAGTTACCTTGCACTGGGCGAATAATACAAGAATATGCAAGTGATCTCAGAGAGCGACTTAAACACGTCCTACACAGTTGACGCCATCTTAATTTCTTATCGCATCTCGAAGTTTGTCCAACGTGTATCTGACACCAAAGGCAAAGGATAACTGTCACGCACCGTCACCGAGTTCAGCTTTCGGTAATCCACACAAAAACGGAAGGCATTGTCTTTTTTTTTGACAAGCAGAATCGGAGATGACCATGGACTATTGGAAGGCTCGATTACTCCCAGTCTGAGCATTGCCTCGAATTCCTCATCTATCTGCTTTTGAACAATGGGGTTCACCCTTTAGTACCTTTGTTTTATTGGTGGACTACTAGTGACAATGATATGTTGTGTCTTAGTAGTGCAGCCATCAACATCACGTTTCTGTCAATAACAGCTTGAAGCTTCGTGTTTTCCATGTGAGTCAACAAGGTTTTTCCACTAATGTGCTCCACAGTATTAGCAACGACTGGCTCATTGAAAAAATGCCATTCAATGTGCCTGAGATTACTTTCCAAAAGTCAGCGCCAGAATCAACAAATGGAACAGCTCCGGAACTACAATAACTTCCACTAGCCGAAGCCTACCCCTCAATGAAATTGGCAGCTCTACAACACCCAGGCTTTGACATCGATTTCCATTCGCCACTGTACAAACTGTACTCTGCGATTCACCTGTGTACCCATCTCGCGAATAACTTCCAATCCCTTACTACCAAGTATGGTACGAGTCTAATAAACCCAATACCGATTTACCCAATTTATCCACTTTCAGGTACGGACGTTCATCATTAGCAGCATAATAAAAACATGATCTAAAATAACCTGAAATTTGCGACCGAGTACTCCTCAACGGTACACCTACCTCGATCGATTAGGAGTGTCGAATATCGTTTCCCTGTTTAGAGCAATTTGGACAACTCCTCACAGTCACACCTTCCATCTTACTACGATAGCAGAATTTCCCTTTCCTGGCCGTACAATTATGTCTTTCTCGGAACCCTTAAAAGACCTATCTTGACTAGACGAAAAAGAAGCCTGACAGCTATCAACGTTACTACTCTCCATCACCACGCACGCAAGGTCTGGCTCCAAAGCAGTATTTCTCCTAGAAGGTGCTGAAAATTTTTCCACTGACTTCTTCCTGGCCTCCAAACGTCTGCCTAATTCACGAAATTGACTGATTGATGAAACCTCTACTAAAGCTAACTGCGTCTGGTAAAAGGGTGCAATATTTCTCATAAGAATTTGGAGTTTCGCCTCTTCTGAAATGTGACATGTTAACCGCTTAAAATAACCAGTCATGACCGCTATATAAATACCTATGGACTCATCTGTCCCCTGCGTACGTTTTCGAATCTCTTCGAACAGCTTTTCATTGTAATTGAAAGAAAGATATTCCTCCCTTAATAGAACAACAAATTCATTCCAAGACGCAACTTCTTGCCTATAAGCTAGAAACCGGGCGGTAGCTTTTGGCATCTTCCCGTGGTTTCCCTGGTTTGTGGATGGCTGCAACCTTAGCTTTTAGCCACAATTTTGGGATTATATTGTTGTTTCAGCATGAGTTATACATTTGAAGAAGCCAGTTCGGGGCTGATGGGCCTAGGTTTATCAGGAACTCATTCAGGATGTCATCAGGGCCTGGGGCCTTCCTGGCCTTCAGAGACTCGATTGCAGTTTCCAGTTCTGTAATGGTAAAGTAATCCTTATTAGCTTGTCTAGGCTGTTGTGCCATCCTGAAAGTGCGGGTCACTTTCACTTTTTGATCAGGCTTACCATTTATAAGTAGCTGATGTGCGATTTCGTTGGCGGTGACGTTTACTTGGTCTTTAGAGGATGTTGGGTCGCCTGATAGCTTTTTAATGAGGCTCCAGGCCTTTCTACTGCTGTGTTTCATATCTAGGCTTTCTATCGTGTCTTTCCATGCCCCTTGTCTCTCCTTACTTATGGAATCGATCAGCTGGTCACCTAGCTGTATGGTTTCCGAAGATAAGGGATTCCGACTGTAGTGCTCTAAATATTCCTCGTATGTGTCTTTACTTTCATTGGGGAGACCGGGTATATAGTAAGTTCTACAGCCGCGGGGAATGCAGCGCCTTGCTGTCTTCTTGATTGCAGAGATGAAATTATCGTAGTTTGCTGGGGTCGGTGGGAGGTCTCTAATTTCTTTGTCGATCTCTTCTGTGAATTTATTCCAGTCTGCCTTTCTTAGATTAAACCGCCTTTTAAATGGGACCTTCTGCGGCATTATCACTGGTCTAAACTTCAGCATAATTGGCCGATGTTGGAAATGTGGGATAGGGTCCGTGACTGTCTTGTTGCACGTTGCAGCTAGAGAGTTCTTGGTGAAGATAAGATCCGGGTTATAGCCTCTCATCCATATGCCACTATTAAAGGAAGCGGGCTGTTTCTGATCATGGATGAGGGTCATGTCATTGTCCTCGGCCCATCTCTCCAGGAGTTCTCCATCCTCGTTCATGTCACGGTATCCCCAAGTTGTGCTGTGGCTATTGAAGTCTCCTATTACCACATGTGGTTGGTTAAGATGTTGGGGGAATAAGAATCTCTCGTTCGGTGGTTTGTATATTGAGGATATCCTTATGTTTCCAAGGTTAATCGTGATCAGCTCTATGTTATTAAGTGTGGTGACTTGTAAATTATTTACTTTTATTCCTGGTTTTACAAATATTGCGCTTCCATATTGGTCATGGGGGCATTCCTTCACTAGTACCTATCCTGGTATGTTTGGACGTCCTTGTGATGGCCCCATGTGTGTTTCCTGGAGGCATAGGACGTCACATGAATTCTCTTTGCATAGGTTGGAGATTAAGTCTTGCTTAGTATTTAAAATGCCTTCAACATTGAGTGATATGATTGTCAAGCTTGGCTCTAAAAAGGGCCCTTTTTCCATGTTTTCGATACGATCTCTAATCAGTGTAGCTCAGTTTGTGGAAAGATTAGCCGATACTTTCGTACCGTAAAAGTTTACGTTCCCGAATGTCCTTGCAGTCCACGGTCTCAGGTTCCGTATCAGTCGTCGTGTCCAGTTACCTGTTTGTTCTTCCGTCCATCGTTGTTGCCACACCTGTATAGTTCTGTCACGTTCGGTCTTTGCCGCGTCCTCTCGTCTCACGTCCACGTTGCGCCCGTAGATCCTCTTGCGCTCTTCGGCGAGAAGATCCACAGGAATTACGTTCGCCACCACCAAGACAGCCTGTGCAGAGACTGTCCGGTAGGAGCTCGCGATCCGCAACGCCCCTTGTCTCTGTACTCTGGTCATCGCCTTGCTGTACTTTTTTGTCTTCAGAGCATTTGCCCAGATCTCCGACCCGTAAAAAAGAATCGAGTGGGCTGTCGCCATCAACAGTCGTCTCTTCCCCGGTTTTGGTCCCGTTGTATTTGCCATCAGGCGGCATAAGGATGCGATCCTCTCGGCCGCCTTCTGAACCGCCTTCTGTATGTGAGGCCAGAAGGTCATCTTCGTATCCAGAGTCACCCCTAGATATTGACTTCCGTTCCGGTCTGTATCTCGTCCGTCCCAACCCTCATAGTCAGTCTCGTCTGTATGCGTTTCCTCGTGAGAAACGTCAGTTCCGTCTTTTGTGTCGCGAGTTGAAGTCCGTGGTCCGTCATCCAACGTCCGATTCGTCCCATCGTCTGGTTCAACGTCAGCTGCGCCAGTTCCGGAGAGCGCTAAACCGGTTAAGAGTTGACCACGTTTTCCTCGGCAGGTTAAACCCAGGTGGACAAAGTGCTGGATCAGTTATGATCTGGTGTATATCGGGGTTCGTTTCTGACCATTCATCTCGCCAGCGGTCCTTAGCACGGAAGTTGTTATCTAGGAGCTGTCCTCCCAGGAGCCAAGTGGGGTCTCTAGATTTAAGGCGATTTCTGTGACGCGCGCAGTCCTCGTGGATGGGTAACCGTTGATTGTTCCTGCATTTTTTCCACTCTCTGGTCAGTGCCGCTTTTCTTCTTAAGTGAGGGGGAGTGATGTTGGATAACACTGGAAGCCATTGAAAGGGTGTACTTCTAATAGTGCCTGTTATGGTTCTCATTGCACTATTAAGACGGGTGTCAACAAGGTGGGTGTGACTGCTGTTTATCCACACCGGGCAGAAATACTCTGCCACTGAATATGTCAGGGCCAGTGCAGTAGTTTTTAAAACTCCGCCATTTACTCCCCAGCCGCTTCCTGCGATCTTATGCAATATGTTGTTCCGGGTGTTAAGCTTTGCGGCAGTTTTTGTGAGGTGTTGCTTATATGTTAGGGACCAATCGAGGGTGACGCCCAGGTATTTTGGCAATGCAGTGTACTTCAGCAACTTATCCCTGAACCTAACCTGAGGCTCGTATTTGGCTTGTCTGCTGCAAAGGTGGAAGCATGAGAATTCAGTTTTTTCAATGTTCGGCCTTAGTCTCCACAATCCAAAATATTCATCCAGCTTCTGTAGGTCATCAGACAGGAGGTGTTCACTTGTGGTGAAGTTGGGCGATTGGTGTGAGAGGGCTATGTCATTAGCGTATATAAATTTTTTAGAGACTGTATCAGGAAGATCGGCGGTGTAGATGTTAAAGAGGGCTGGGGCCAGAACAGAACCCTGTGGTAGACCGTTGTTGATAATATAGTTGCGACTAGTCTTGGATATTTCGGTTGGCCAGCATGTTATTTAATAGGCGGGCCAACTGTTTGCATGGAAAGATCTTTATAAACTTAGACATCATACCCTCCCTCCAGACAGTATCGTAAGCAGATGTTAAATCAATAAATACGGTGGTTGTTTTTTGGCGATCTTGAAAGCCTTTTTCAATGTGGGTGGTGAGAGAGAGAACTTGGTCACAGCAACTGTTCTGTTCTTGCGAAACCCTGCCTGCTCTATAGGGACGAATTCATTTGCTCTTTCTGCAATGCGATTAAGGGTAAGTCTTTCAAGTACCTTATAGCTTACACTTAGCAGTGCGATGGGCCTGTAGTCTGAGGCCAGCTCTCCTGACTTTCCAGGTTTCGTTATAGCGACGATCTTAGTCTTTTTAAACTCTGGGTAGAGCTCTCCAGAGCGTAAGATTTTGTTAAAAAATTCCCTAAGCCATTTGATCGTAGCAGGGCCACAGTGCATAAGGAATTCAGGGAATACCCCATCAATGCCTGCTGCTTTTCTAGGTTTTAATTCCTTTAAGGCCGACGCGATCTCTTCTGTTGTAAAAGGAGCAGAAAATTCGGTGATTTCAGGCAACCTGGTCTTTCCAGAACGCAACTCTCTTTTTACAAGTTTTGTGTCTGTTTATTTATGTTGTCAGGTTTCCTAGTTAGCTCAACTATTCTTTGCGCTATCTTACTGGGCTTTATCGAACAATCGGGCACAGAGGAAATTCGTGGGCCAGCGGATAGTTTGCCAAGGAGAGACCAGGCCTTTCGGCTAGAGTGCTTGAAATCTAACCCCTCTACCAAAGAATGCCACTTATCCCTTCTTGCAGAATCCAAGCATTCCAGTAATTCATCTGAAACTTCTGGATCGCGACTTGTGTTATATTCTTCAAAGAGTTCAGTGCACTGTACACTCCATCTTGGGATGTAGTCCTTTCTGTATCCCCTAGGAATGTGTTTTTGGCGATTCCATTTACAAGGCCAACAAATCTGGAATAGTTCTGTTGCGTTGGTGGTATCCACTTGATGTTTTGATCTAATTCGAATCCTTCCCATTTCGCCTTGCAAAAGTTCCAGTGTGATTTGGGTACGGATCTAACAATCGGGAATTGTAACCCCACACTCAATAGAACAGGGCGATGTTGGCTCCGAGGAAAATCTGCTAGCACTCTTTTGTTACATGTTAGGGGTCTACCACTTTGGACCTTAGATACATAGCATAAGTCGGGGTTGTAGTCTCTATGCCATCTGGCCGAATGGAACGTACCTCTTTCTTTCGCATCGTGGACCAAGAACATGTTTTCCGCCTCAGCCCAATCCATAACCAGTTCGCCGTTTGGGTCTGTAGTGTGGTAACCCCAAGTTGTGCTGTGGCTGTTAAAGTCACCCATTACATCTCCTGTAAATTTGAGATTCCACTTCTCCAGGTTTGGGGGTTTATAATTGGACGGTATCGACGTAGCCTGAAGACGAGGATTATATCTCGACACATTGGGTGAGGAATGGAGCTCCTCATCGGATTCATGAAGGATTACGCTAAGTCCGGGATTACCTCTAGCTGCGGTTTCCAATGAGTCCAATGTACTCAGCACTTCCATCTGCAGACTAGCCCTCTCCGAAATCTCTTCTGGGATCAACCCAGATTCAGGTATCCGTTGGACGCGAAGGTAAAGATGTACTAACTTAAAAAGAGAAGAATGGTATTTCTGCTGAGAATTGTCAGCATCAATGGTCGAAATAGTTTCCCTAACCTTATCTAACAGAGACTTAATCTGAACCTTGTCATCGCTAAATTTTAAAGAAAAAGGGGGTGGAGTGAAGGATCCCCTCTTCTCCATCTGTAAGATGGGCCTCAGAGCGGCTCTTAACTGATCAACTGTTTGACTAGAATTGGCCGCAACACCCCGGACAACAAGTTCATAAATGAGCATATCCTTTATCAAGTAATTCACGTCCATCTTGTAGTCCATCTTGATGTGGAAAGAAGAACGGTTCAAACACAACAACAAACAGAATACGAACAAAACAAACTAGCACAAATACCCCTACTACAAAGAGAAAACAAACATATAACGCAATAGATAAATATAAAAATATATCAAAATCAATCAATAAATAATCAATAAACAAATCACTCAATAAATAATCAATAAATAAATCACTCAATAAATAAATCAACCACTAAATAATCGATAAATAATTCAAGCAATATCACAATATATCAAATCTAAAACAATACATAAACTATCAGTGAATCAAAGCAATCCGAAAATAAAACATAAACATCTATCAAAAAAAAAAATTTACTTAGTTCACCATAAATACTATAAAAATGAAATCTACTTAACCCGCAAAAAGAAAAAATAGGCCCCACGTTGGGCGCCAAAATTTGCAGGATGTTTAAGATGCAGTCCTCATTTGTCCAGGTCTGTGCAGGCGGTTTATAAATGTTAATGATCTCGGTTTCTCCAATCCTAATTTTGTTGGTATATATTGTTGGGCCGAGGTCACAGCCTACTCTCGAGACATTGTCAAGGTTGTTTTTAGCATATGTTGCGGTACCGTACCGTAGTGTTCGTGGTATGTTGCTGCTACAAGAGTAAAACCTGTCAGTTTGCATCTTGCATGAAGCTGGTCTTCACTATCACAATGGGTTTCTTGTAGTAATAGAATGTCGATCTGGTTGTCATCGGCAAGTTTAATTAGGTAGTCACTTTTTGCTCTGCTAATTCCTTCGACATTAATCTGCAAAATTCTAAGGACGTTGTTACAGTCCCGGGTCAGTTGGCTCCTAGAGGGGCCGTTTTTTCTATTATCGAGTTTCATAACGTAGAATCGTAGAATACTCTTTATTGCTGGGAAATTCCTAAAAGGATCTAGCAGCCGGTTTGTAAATTATTCAGCCGTGAAAATATCACGTTGCCCAGGGTGCACCACGGGGAGGCTAATCTACTTTGCACCCCAGGTACCCCAGGGGTCCTCGTTCACCTCCTCGCAGAGCTTCTTCCAGCATCGCGTTTTGCTGTCCCGTATGGCGTTCGTCAGTGCTTTTCGTGCCGTCTTGTAGGTCGCTTGGAGGTTTTCCCTTTCGGGTCTACCTCTAGCCCTCGTTACGCGTCGTTTGTTGGCCAGACAGATCCTACGCAGTTCGGCTATCTCGTCTGTCCACCAGTACTGCGGTCGTCTGTTTTGCCGCTGTTGGAATTTCGGCATTGTCGCGTTGCACGGTCGTTGCGTCAGTTTGGCCGTCTCGTCTGCCAAGCGCTCCGCCCGTTGCCGGCCAGTCAGCTCCGGGGGAACGTTCGTTATAGGAGCTGATGCAGGCATCGGCCTCGTGCGACTCCACGTCACACACCGACATGTACTGCTCGGCGCGGTTCGGACCGAAGATGTGGACCTGATAGTCCTCGTCTCGTCCCGTTTCCCGTCTGAGCGCGTTCGTCACGTCAGCCGCGGTCGTGACGCAGTCCAGGTCCATGATCTCCAATTGGATTTTGGAGCTCATGGCCCGGACACTGCCCGATTCCCCGACCGCGTCCTGTAACCGTTGTCGGAACTCGTTGCGTCCGTCCGGTTTGTTCGGGTCCGCCTGTATCTTTACCAGACACAGGCCGTTCTTTGTCTTCCGTAGCGTCGTCACCTGCACGTGACTCTTCGTCGGGTCAACTGTCGCCCGTATCGTTCGTACTATGTCCGAGTAGGGTAGAGTGGGGTTGACTGGACCGCTTTTTTTCAAATCATTATAATTTACATTATATAATACATCAGCCACTCTGCGATTTGTGAATATGTTAATAAAGCATTATATTACCGCAATACTATGCGCTGAAATCTAAAAGTCAACATTTTTTTGGAAAACTTATTGTTTTTTCAACAGTGCTTGTGGACCACCTAACCTGACTAGTTAGGTTAACTGGACATAGCCCTGTCCATTTAACCCCATCATCATTAATAAAAAAGAAACAAATTTAACATGGATTATTTAATTAAAAAATAGCGAAATAAGAAATTATTGAACATTTAACTCAGAAAGATCATAGTTGAAGTAAATTAAATTCTCATAAAGCCCTTTCAAATATTTAATAGGTGGAGGTAAACTGCACACTATTTCTTCATACGTAATGAAACTGTGCTCTTCGTCCGAATATTTAAATCGATTAGAAGGGTGTTGCATTTTCAAAAAGGCAACATTGTATCCATTGTGGAGCTTATTAGTTATTTCAGCAGCGTAATTTCTACATGACTTTTTTCCATAAACTTTTACTATTAAGTAATCGCCTCTTTTATAATCCTCCGCTTGCTTGGGAACAATCACAATCATCTCCTTCCCATTCAGAAGAATCTTCATAGAGAGGCTCCTCGCCTGATTCAGATGAGGATGACTGTAGGACAATACGCACAACTGTTTTCTTTTTTTCTGCTTTATTTCTTCTTTCTTTTGCACTTTTCTCAAGCTCATCATTTATGGGTGTACTAGTTAAGATCATCGATTTTCCCTTTTTTCTTTTTGAAATTACCTTCCTAGGTAATGCTTTGGCAAATGGTCTTATAGTTTCGGGAAGAACAATTTGGTTTTGTAAACTACCACTAATACTGCTACTTTCTGCAGATGATGCACAGTTTGTTTCCATAGTTTTAGAAGATCCAAGCTGATCGTAATTGTCTGTCATTTCTGTTTCCATTTCATTATCATCTTTTGAGCAGCCAGGTTTATCAAAACTTGCACTTGAAACTGCTGCAACATTTTTTGAACAGCCAGGATTTTCATGAAAACTTGCAGTTGAAATTGATGCGGTTAAAAAATCTATGTTCATGAGAGGATCAGCAATAGGCGTTTCGTTGAAATCCCTGTCTGTAACATAAGATGGCAGGAAATCAGCATCCGTGAATATATCATCGTTGAAGGGACATATGCCTGCCTTTCGGAAGCCACTATTTAAGTTCTGCACATTAAATGCCTTTGGAAATGCATCCCCTACCAACTCAGCAACATCATAAATTGATATAACACTGCCAGGATGGTTGGTCATCCATCTGTTACAAGCATCATTATAATATTTTTTAAACGGTCCAAAAACCGATAGATCCAATGGCTGTAGCCTATGGCTACAATGCGGCGGAAAAGTTAATAATATTATGCCATTTTTCTTAGTATAATCTAGTGCCTTTACATTCAAGTGGCTTTTATGGTTGTCCAGCAAAATTAACTTTGATAGGTCGTTCATATTTCACAAAATGACTTAAAACATCCTCAAATAAGTCACCTTGCATCCAACCTGATTGTGTGGCGTTACCTGCACTTCCAACTGGTGCATTCTTCAGCATGTGCTCTTTTAAGTGCTTGCGTGGAAATATAAGATATGGAGGAAGAGCTTTACCGGTACATCCAATTATAGCACATAAAGTGAGTTCGAATTGTTTATGGCTCTAAGATTGAAAATTCAAATTCAAAAGGGCGCCACTCAATTTGAATAATTGCTATACTATATTTGGAGAATTGAGAAAACCAAGTACCTACCTTCAACAAATACCTGAAATGGTATAGAATTAAATTTTCTTAAATATCCGGGTTGTGAAGGAGAATAGGAGAATAGGAGAATAGAAGAATAAAAACCATATCACATATAAGAATATAATAAAAACACCAAAATGGACAGAGCAAAAATATGTTATGGACCAGAGTAATAGATCATATCAGTAATAGTTAAATCAATTAAATAATATATATAATATACAACACAATATATTATAACATTACATATTATATATTATAATATATTACCATATATAATACATATAACAATATTAACTAATATATCATATCAAGATACATACATTTATATACCGCGTGTTATACCTCTCAAAGTAACCAAAATGAGGTATATTGGTAAGAAATAAACCTGTGACTAAATCCGCTGTCACATTGTACTATGTGAGAACTTCACAAGAGCTTTTTAGATTATAGTTTATAAAATTATCACGGTGGTATGATATGTGATATCAATAATTAGTTATTAACAAAAATGATGGTATGATAAATACTAATATGAATAATTAGTTATAAATAAATCTCAAAAAGTAAGAGAACACTGAAGGTGTAAAAAAACCTGGTGTTTAGGTCCAATGGTTCATATATGTAGCCTCTATCCAAGGTCCACTTGATGTAGTTGAAGACAGCAAAAACGAAGACAGGAAGAAGACAGGAAGCAGACAGGAAACAGACAGGAAACAGCTCAGCAAAACAAAGAGAAGATAAGAAGAAGGCTCAACTTCCAGGTCAGCCAGGGGTCGATGATGCAGCTCAGCTGTACCCTAACACCCTTCTGAGAAGGGAGGTAATACTAGAAGATAGCCAAAACAGCAAACAGGACTAACAGGACATCAGGACAAAAATGGCGGCGTTCCTACCGCATGGCACTCTCCCGGTGGTCGGCACAAATCCCCATATAAAGGCTCCAAAAACCACAAACGATGGGTGCGACTTGAACTCGGCCCCAACGGCACTTACGTAGATTCCCCCAAAAGGGTTAATTTTCGGTTAAACACACCGAAAAAAGAATCTCAAAAATGAGTCAAGCGCACCTCATCATGGCCACCAGAAAAGAACCATCAGTTCGCAACTCGAGGACGGATACTATCTCCTATTTCCAAAAATTGCCAAAAAAACTGCACATCCTGTATGAAATCAGCGCCAGTTTTGAATTCCTAGCCTCTCATTGGTCAGAACCATAAATCCAACGAAAGTAATCAAATAAGACCATTCTTCTTCTTTCTTTTCTGCTACGGGCACGAAAATTTACGGCTAACCGACTTGAGACCGAAGATCGATGACAGAAGTTCTATGAAAGAAGATCAATGACAACCCAAACAATGACATCGACGTCTAGAAAATAAATATAACCTATAAGAATCCATAAGATAATATTATGAAAAATAGAGTAAAAACCCAGTAAATACCCAGAGATCTCATTCAGAATCAACAAAATCCTGGGACAACCTTCCATAGCCTAGAATTCATCACACTAGAGAACACAACGGTATTTCGCCTGCTTACATGTGAATGGATGTTTTAATTGACTTTACTATCTTCAATTTCAGGCCTAGGATCAGACAGATAGCCAGAAATCATAAGATTCCTGCAGCTTAATTACATCACTTTCAACAGCCCTTAGAATGTCAGAAGCAAGAGTATTACCTAGTGTTGGAAACCTGTGAATTTACTAGCATTCAACTATATGTGATGTTTGTTTTGAGATGTTTGTTTTAAAAGACGTTTTATTCAGGAATTTGATATCAAAACTGAATGTTCTCTGTAAGTGCAATGCCCAATAAATGAAAAATTTATTATATAAAAAAACAAAATTAACAGGTAGCAATTTCAAATGCTACAATTACATGGAGTACCTTGATGAAGTTTTTTGCCGCATACGCATATCTGTTCTTTTTCACATCTGGCCGATGTATGACCAAACTGTTGACACTTGAAACATCTCAATGGTGCTGGAATAAATGGTCTTACTTTGAGATTATAGAATGCTATCGTGATATTTGGGGGGAGAGTAATAGAATTGAAAGTCAATATTATATTGGGAGTATTTGTTAAAGATCCATTTATTTTTTTCATCATTCGTTTAGCTTCTGTTACACCCTTAGGTTTCAATTCATCTAGGATTTCCTCAATGCTACAGTTTAATAGATCTCTACATGATATAATGCCTTTGCAGAAGTTGAGTGTTCCATGAGGAATCACTTCAATTTCGAGGTCGCAGAAGCGAGTTACTTGTAGTAGCCGTCGCGATTGTGTATTAGACGATGTTTCAACAAGAAGTCCATCTTTCAGTTTCTTCACATTCTTTGTAGTACCGATAAGACCATATAGGGTTTTCAAGATGATGAATGGATTGACTTTAGAGAAGTCACCATCCGTCTTCTTTATAAGTAGGAATCGGGGAATGATTTCCTCCGTCTCGTTACCTATATTGTTGTTTTTATTTGTATTTGTATGGGATTTTTTCATATTGTTCCCACGAGTATGGATGAATAAGTGTCGAATATGGCAGTGCACCTTACCATATCAAGGCTATTTACAACCGGATGTCGCCTGGTATGTGGAGGGCATCGTTCTCGACTAAATCCGTATTAGCTACCCATCTATCGGCACGATAGCTCACACCTTAGCTTAACGGATTTTTACAGGTTTACTCCTGTCGAGCTGTCATTAGCTTCACTACTCATCTTTGACCTTACCGGCATGGGTGGCCCTACCAGGAGTATATAACTCCCACCGGCATCGCTCTCAGAATCATTGTAATTACTGAGCCCCTCCACCACGACAAGGTCCCACAGCTCTTCGGAGGGGTATTATTATTATTATTATTGCTTGATCCCACTTAGCGCTTGTGCTAAGGATTGGTTTTCTTCAATTGTGTATCAACACAGAGTGCACTCCGTGCACCTAGGGTGTTGTTTTTAATTGTTGTTGACATATTATTGTATGGGTGATTTATAGTACTTTCCGTACTATATGTGCAGTACTCAGGACCACAGCTTTCTGCATCTGAAGGAGATTGTGCTTGCCTGGAACTTCTTTCATTATGTTAGTGGTGACGTTAGAGATGAGTCCTGTAGCTCCGATGATGATGGGGATGACACTAGCTTTCAGGTTCCACATTCTTTGTATTTCGATCTGCAGGTCTTTGTACTTGATCATTTTCTCCGCTTCTTTCTTTGTTATATTGTAATCTGAAGGGATCGCCACATCTATTATTAAGCATCGTTTTTGTATTTTGTCTTTAATTATTAAGTCGGGTTTATTTGCAATTATTTTCCTGTCAGTTTGTATCTGCGTATCCCATATAATTGTTACATCTTCTGTATCCACGACAGGGTCCGGTGTGTGTTGGTACCACTTCTCATTGACAACTATTTTATAGTGTTTACAGATATTCCAGTGAAGTTGTCTGGCCACTGTATTGTGCCTTTCTAGATACACCTTTTTAGCTAATATGGGGCAGCCTGAAACGACATGGTGTATTGTTTCGCTGAAAGACCGGCACAGTCTACATTTTTGGTCAGTGCCGGTTTTCATGATCTTTGCCTTGATGTAATTTGTTGCGATGGCTTGGTCTTGGTAGGCTGTTATCAGAGCTTCCGTTTCAGTCTTCAGGTTCGCATATGTAAGCCACGCCCATGTGTTGTGCTGGTTTATGGTTTTTTCACAGCCTCGTTTGCTATTTGCCCGTGTAACGGTTTGTTTTTCCATGTTTTAATGCGTTCTTCTTTAATCTGTTGCTTTATACGTTGTTTAATTTCTTTTACTTTTCTTGTTTCAGGTATCCTGGGTTTGCTATCTTCTGTCTCTTTCTCCTCTTCTTCGTCTGAGCTGTCGTATTCCTTAGGACTCCCTTGTTGTTGTCCGAAGACCATTCCTAAGTATTTGTCTTGTTTTTGAGTTTCAGGTAGTTGGAGATTCCTTCTTTAGCAATGTTGTAGGTCGCTTCAATACGTATTATACCTCTGCCTCCTTCTCTTCTAGGTATGTATAACCGGTCAATGTCGGCGCGTGGATGAAGGCCACCGTACATCGTCAGGAATTTTCTTGTTTGGGAGTCTAGTTTCCGGATTTCTGCTTGGGTCCATCGAATGGTCTCTAGGCTATATTGAATGACCGGGACCGCGAGAGAAGTGATTGCCATCATCTTGTTTTTGGCATTGAGCTCAGTTTTGAGGATCTGTCGTATTCGCCTGTAATATTTTTTTTTCAGCTTGGTCTTCATTCTTTTTTGTTGGATCCCATCGTGTTCATCAACGCCAGAATCGCTGCATTCTAGTTCATGTTCAGACAATTTTAGTTCTGGATCATTGTGAACTGATCTAAGTCGACAAAAGTGGACACATTTAGTTTTTGCAGCAGAAAAAGTGAACCCTAGGGTCTTCGCTTGGTAACAAAGGCTATCTATGGCTTCCTGGAGAGTTCGCTCAATGTCGTCCATTTAGGATGCCGAGTAGAAGATCGTTAGATCATCAACGTACAAACTTCTTCCAACTGCTGGATTGAGGTTATCTACGAGTCCGTTAACTGCAATAGCAAATAGTACTGCGCTCAGAGTGGATCCTTGGGGGACTCCGTTTTCTAGTATATGTAGCTTTGAGGAAGTTGATGTGTTCCTGACACGAAATTCTCGTTGTTTGAGGAAACTTGCAATGAAATTTGGTAGTCTTCCTTTCAGGACCCATTTTCGGAGTTGGTCGAGGATATTGAAGCGCCAAGTTGTATCGAATGCCTTTTCTAGGTCTAAAAAAAACTGCTACTGTGTGATTTTTGTGGGAAAAACTAATCTGGATTTCTTTCTCTAACAGGACGAGTTGGTCTATTGTGGATATGTTGCTCCTGAAACCGGACTGTGCATCTGATAAGAGATGATTGGATTCTAGATACCACATAACTCTGATGCTTACCATCTTCTCCATAACTTTGCTAAGACAGCTTGTGAGTGAGATGGGCCGATAACTACTCGTGAGTTTTGGGTCTTTTTCTATTTTGAGCACAGGGATGATTATGGCTTCACGCCATTTATCTGGGTAACTTCCATCGGTCCATATTTTATTATATAAATCTAATAGCATCACTTTCAAATGATTTGATAACTGTCTGATAAATTCATATACAATGTCATCTACTCCTGGTGCAGTGTCTTTCATTTCAGAAAGTGCATTATCCAGTTCAATCATGTTGAACTTTTGATTATAGTTGGACATGATTTCTTCCTGAAAATCAATTTCTCGCTCTTCTGCTTGTCTAAGAATCTGGAACTCAGGGTCATAGTGTTCCGAGCTACTTGTATACTCGAATTGTTGAGCTAAATGCTCAGCAATCTCTTCTTCACTCATTACAAGTTGGCCATCTATTTCTAAGACCTGTGGTGTGTCCGTGAATCTCCTTCCTAGGATAGAGCGAATTTTCGTCCATACTTCCGACGCGGGTGTTCTGTATGTGATAGTGGAGACAAATGTTTCCCATGTTGCTCTTTTAGTCTCGCGCTCTTTTGCACGCTCTTTTGCTCTTTTGAACGCAATTGTGTTCTCCAGTGTCGGTAAGCGTTTCAAAGTAGTCAAAGCATGATTTTTCTCTGCCACATGATTGGCAACTGTCTCATTCCATCAGGAAGTTGATTTTGTACCTTTACGACCACTTGATCGTGGTACCGATATTTCCGCTGCTGCTAAGAGCTCTCTACTGATTTGTTCTGTGGCTTCATTGACATCTGTATCTGGCAGCTGTAAGCTTTCTAATTGTTGCCTATATAAATCACAGTTAGCATTCCTCAATCTCCATCGTCTGGGCAATGTTCGAGGAACTAATCGACCGGCAAGTTCAATCGAAATTGGAAAATGGTCTGTAAGATGATCTCCCAAACTTTTCCGAGAGAACTGGTGAGCATAAAGCTAGATCGATAGCTGACAACGAGTTGGATCTAAGGTTCAAGTAAGTGCCATCACCATTATTCAGGAGAATAAGGTTCATTTAATCAATGAAATTTTCGATAATTCTGCCTCTGTTGTCCAGCCTATTCGAGCCCCACAGTGGATTATGGGAATTGAAGTCTCCCACAATCAAGAAGGGGACCGGTAATTGGTAAGTAATATTTTTCAGATCTTCAATGGTCCAGTTACCGTCAGGAAGGTAGATATTGCAAATCGACAATTGGATCGGATAACAAACATGGACACCGGTAACTTATAATCTGCTCTGTATAGGAATATTCCGGTGGGGAATATTATTATTGAGGAAAATAGCAACTCCTCCTCTCGCTCTAAGATCAGGGATAACATCTTTCCTATAACAAGTATATCCCCTTAGAGGGAAATTTTCACGGGGTTTCAGATGAGTCTCCTGTAGACATATGCAGAAGGGTGTCCTTTCATTAAGAATATTTTTGAGTTCCGGGTAGTGGGTTATGCAGCCGTTACAATTCCAGAAAATCAGGTTTTCCAAAATGAATGTGAAGGTGTGGTGTGCATGTGATAAGTATGAAGGATACACCAAAAGTATATAGAATAAAAGGAATAAATATAAACAGGGAAAAAATGTCGACAAAGAGATAAAATAAAATACACGTAAAATGTAAAACCGAAATAAATAGATAAAAAATAATAAATGTTTATATTATTGATCAATCACTTTTCGAGGTTTGCCCTCAGGCTATCCTTTTTTCTTTTTGGTACTCTGGGAGGACTGAGTATTTGAGGAGTATATACTACTCTCTGAATCTTCCTCAGAGCTGGCGTTAGATTCTCTGGCATTGAATCGCTTCCTTTTACGTATAGGAAGCGGAGTTTTGGGTGGGGGTGGGGGTGAGGGTTGACTAGTTTGAGGGGAAGGGGAGGGGACTGTTTGATTAGATGATCCCAATAGATCTTTAATCACCTTCGACAGGTGGGGATTATTCTGGCAACTATATCATTCACGTTTGCATTACTACTTTGAATGGACTGGGAATATGTAACACCTACCTTAGGTGTTGCGATTTGAACTTTTTTCTTCGCTTCACGATAAGGAATTCGTTCTTGAATTTTGACTTTCTGGATGGCTTGTTCGATTTTCAGTTGCGGACATTGTCTGGAATTAGCTGGATGTGGTCCTTCACAGTTGACACATACTTCTGGTTTTTCGCAGTCTGTCCCTGTGTGTGCTGGCTTTCCACATACAAAAATCTGATCTTTCTGGCACCACGACGACATGTGACCAAAAAGTTGACATTTGAAGCATCTCATTGGCGCTGGGAAATATGGTCGAACTTTCAGGTTGTAAAAAGCTGCTTGAATATTGTTAGGTAGAACTGGTGTATCGAATGTGAGATATGATTGGGAGTATCCGTGATAGTTCCTTCTCTCTTTGTTGTCATACTTTTCACGCCAATAATACCTTGATCTTTGAGACTTTCTAATATTTCTTCGGTGGTGCAGTTGAGAAAGTCTTTACAGTACACAACACCTTTGACATTATTCAGCGTTCCATGAGGGCTCACTTGCACATCGAATTCTGAAATTTAGCCAACTTTCATTAGTCGTAATGATTGAGCTCTTGAGGAAGTTTCCCACTAGAATACCATCTCTTACTTTCCTTGTCTCTTTCGTAGTACCAATCAACCATACATCACTTGACTGATTAAAAAAGGGCTGACTTTCGAAAAGTCCTCCCCATCCAATCTCTTAATGAGTAAGAACCGAGGGACAGGTCCAGTCGTCTCTGTGCTCATAGCATTACCTATTGTGTTGGAGTTAGGTAACTCCTTATTTTTTGGGGTTTTTAAAGAATCCATATAATTTCCCACGAGTTGGGATGTACTGGGTATAACTGCAGCAGTGCACCCTTACCACAGAGAGGCTTAGTACAACCGGAGGTCGCCTATTATCCGGAGGGAACCGTTAGCGATCAACTACGCATGACCATTCATCTTTTAGCACGGTTTCTTCCACATTAGATTTCGGATTTTCCAGGTTTACTCCTGTTGAGCTGTCCTTTGCTTCACTACTCATCTTCGACCTTACCGGCATGGGTGGCCCTACCAGGAGTATAAAACTCCCGCTGGCATCGCTCTCAGAATCATTGTAATTACTGAGCCCCCCCACCACGTCAAGGTCTCACAGCTCCTTGAGGGGTATTATTATTATTATTTTTTTTTATTGAATTTAGGTGCATCGATTACTAGGATCATTAGCACCATGAATTGGGCAGGACAGATTTCACATTACTTAAATTTTGTGAAGAGGTTGACTGCTCTCAAGAAATTCGTCAAATTTTCAAACCGTGGTAGCGTCTCTGAATTTTCAGATAGTTGTTCTGATATGTCAAGAAGTTTTCCCATGTTTCTGAATCCTGGGCATGTACATATAATATGTGATACGGTGATTAGTTCGCCGCAATGATTGCATATCGGAGGATCTTGTCCTTCTAGAGGAATGCGTTGGTTAATAGAGTATGGCCGAACCTCAGTCTATGTATTTTAACCCTGTCAGCTCTTGGCAAAGTCCCGGGGGGACGCCACGGTTGGATATCAGGTTTTTATTGCTTTCAAATGGTTGTCTATTTGACTCCATTCTCTTT